>PVJX010014319.1:0-45177 GCA_004027295.1 Dolichotis patagonum
TATATGCATGGCTTTATACTATTGTGTTATGTTTGATATTATTGTAATTGAAACTATGCTCAACTATAGCAGAGTAAGAGATATGGTATTAGATACTGTTGATGTCCAGTTGACTTAATGTAAAGTACTGTGTTGCCTATGTTGTCCTCTTCTGATCTGCTCTGTACTGCCCCCTTTTGTTTTATTCTCTTTTAAATTACAAAAAAAAAAAAAAAAAAAGTCTGAAGCTGCAGTAAAAATACGAGCTAAGGGTTGGTTCACATCAATACTCCTAGACTACTCAGCACAAAAAGAATCCAGGACTCACCCAACTGGCTCTGCAGTACAAATTCCTGCAGACTGACCTCTCTACACTGGGAGACCCCAAAACTAGGTGAATGTCAGCCACACAATAGGTACCTAATATAGTATGTGCCTAATATACTCAATGGACAGGCAAGACTAGCAGGACTGAAAACACCGAAACAGGGCCGAGGACTTAGCTCAGTGGTACAAGCACCCATCTGGCAAGTACAAGATAGTAAATTCAATCCCCAGTACCAAAACAAAAGGAGGAGGTGCTATGAAAACACCAAAATACAAACAAAGAAGTAAAAATGGAACACCAAAAAAGTAAAACACAATCTCAGAATTCCAGCCCTTCTGAAACCAGTACTGAAGACATCAACAAGACAGACACTGGAAGACACACCTGAAATTTCTGAAAAGACAGCAAGTGAAGTAAAGGAATATAGTCATGAGGCTACATAGGAAATCAGATCAGAAATAATCTCAGGTAAAAAAAGATGATAACCTTAATGAAGGAACTGCTCAGCACAGCTAGAGAAAACAGATAAAAAATATAGGAGCATAGGAAAATGATAGAAATCTTGAATGAACACTATAGGAGAGAAACAGAATGTATGAAACAGATTCAAGGAGATACTCAGGAAATTAAACATTCCATTAAAGCTGGAAAAATCGCCTGAATGAAACTAAAGATAGACTTTCACACCTTGAAGACGGGATCACAGCTGGCAATCAGAAGACAAAAAATCTCCTAAAAATAACAAGGGATCATGAAAAAACAATCCAACAGCTCCAAGATGAAGCAAAGAAAAACAATGTAAGACAAGTGTCGATGAAAAAGTCAACACACATGACATAAAAATACTATTTGCAGAAGTAACAGCAGAAACTTTCTCAAGCATGGGAACAGAATGAGATATACAGATAACTGAGGCATACAGAAATCCAAAGAGCCATAATCAAAATAAATCTACATCGTGACATATAATAATCAAGATCCTAGAAATGCAGCACAAAACCAAAATATTAAAAGCTGTTAGAGAAAAGAAATATATCACCACCTATCAAGGAAAGCCCATTAAAATCACAGCTGACTTCTCAACACAACCCTCATGTCAAGAAGAGCTTGGAGTGAAGTATTTCCGGTCCTGAAAGAAAACAACTTCCAACCCAAATTCATGTACCCTGTGCAAAACTATATTTCAAAATCAATGGAGAAATAAGATATTTCCATGATGAAGAACTGAAGAAATTCAGTTCCAAAAAACCAACCATAGGAACAGCACTGAAAGATATTCTAGATAAAGAAAAAAGTGACCACAATTCCCTAACCACAACAGAAAGAAACAACCAGCAAAGACAAGCAATTAAACAAACAGGAAAAGCAGGGGACCGACAAAAGGAAAACAACATAAGAAAGATAAGCCAATGCATATCAGTTATAACCATTAATGTAAATGGCCTCAATTCACCAATCAAAAGAAACTGGCAGAGTGGAGCAAGCAACAAAATCCAACAATATGCTGTATACAAGAAACACATTTAACTCAACAGGAAATACATACACTAAAAGTCAAAAGATAGAAAATACTCCTTGCAACAGGAACCCAGAAAAAAAAGCAGAAGTAGCCATTCTGGTTGCAGACAATGTGACCTTCAAACCAAAAATGATCAAAGGAAATAAAGAAGGTTACTTACATACTTGTTGGGGGAAAACTTCAAGAGGAAGAGATAAAGATCATACATACCACATACAGGAGCACCCAACTATGTAAGACAAATATTAATAGACATCAAATACAATAACACAATTATAATGGGGGACCTTAATACTCCACTGTCACAAAGAGATCAACTAGACAAAAAGTCAGCAAAGAAATAACAAAACTGAATACAAATGGACTTAACAGATGTGTAACAGGGCATTCCAAACAACATCAGAATACACACCCTTCTCAGCTACACATGGGATGTTCTCTAAACTACACCATATACTAGCCCATAGAACATGCTTAAGTAAATGCTTAAGGAACTGAAATTATTCCATGCATATTATCTGACTATAGTGCACAGAAATTGGAAATTAATGGCAAATTAAACTACAAAAACTTACATAAACACATGGAAATTAAATAACACCCTCCTGAATAACCAATGGGTCACAGATGAAATTAAAGAAAAAAGTGAACACTATCTACAATTAAATGAAAATGCAGACACAACATACCAGAATTTGTGGGACACAATGAAAGTAATCTTAAGAGACAAATTTTAGCAGTAAATTCTCACATCAGGAAAACAGAATGAGCACAAATAAACCACCTAATGCAGCACCTGAAACTTCTAGAAAAAGAAGAGCAAGTCAAGACCAAAGCTCAGAAGGCAGAAAATTGTAAAGATCGGAGCAGAAATTAATATAATTAGACTAAGAAAACAATACAAAGAATTAATGAATCAAGAGTTGGTTCTTTCAAAGAATAAACAAAATTGATAAAGCCCTAGCTAACCTTATCAAGAAATGGAAAAACTCAAATTCACACAGTGAGGAATACACTGGGTGAAACGACTACAGAGATTCTGTGGAAAGTCAGAGGATCATCAATATCTACTTCGAAAATCTTTATTGATATAGGCTGAGAAACACAGAAGAAATGGAAGGAGTCCTACAAATGTATGAATTGACAAAGCTGAATCAAAAAGATAGTAAAGTAATAACCCAGTATCAGCTACTGAAATTGAAACCATAATTAAAACTAACCAACAAAACAAAAATAACAAAAAAAAAACCTTACCAACAAAGAAAAGCCCAGGTCCTGATGGATTTGTGGCTAAATTCTTCAAGAAATTTACAGAAGATTTAATGCCAATACTCAATATTTGTTTTGTTTTGTTTTGTTTTTGATGACAATGGAGATTGAACTCACAACCCTGCACTTGCCAAGAAGGTGCTTGAGCCACTGAGCTAAATCCCTGATACTCCTCAAATCCTATAATGAAACTGAAATGGAAGCAATTCTCCCCAACGCATTCCTGGAGGGAAGTATTACTCTGATACCAAAACCAGAGAAAAACTCAACCAAAAAAAGAGAACTACAGGCCAATCTCCCTACTGAATACAGGTGTAAAAATCCTCAATAAAATACTAGCAAAGGGATTGCAGTAAATCATCAAGAAGGTTACACACATCACGACCAAGTGTGATTCATCCCAAGAATGCAAGGATGGTGTAATACATGCAAATCAATAAATGTAACAGACCGTATCAACTGAGCCAAAGACAAAAATCACATGATCATATTAAGAGATGCAGAAAAAGCTTCTGATGAAGTCAAACATTCATTCAAGATAAAAACTCTACAGAAAATTGGAATAGATGGTCTTTAACCTGATAAAAGTCACCTATGACAAACCAGCAGCCAACATCATAATAAATGGACAAAACTGAAAGTTTTCACTCTAAAATCAGGAATAAGGCAAGGATGTCCACTATCACCATTTCTATTCAACTCAATTATGGAAAATTAGCCAGAGCAATTAGAGAAGATAGAGAAATAAAAGAGAATAAGACAGGAAAAAGTTAAACTATCACTATTCGCAGATGACACGATACTCTACATACAAGACCCCAAAAGCTCCATCAAAAGACTGCCAGAGTTAATAAGCAAATTCAGCAGCATCGATGGATACAAAGTCAACACTCAAAAATCAACAGCATTCCTTTACACAAACAACAAACTCACTCAGAGAGAAATTAGGGAAACCACGCCCTTCACAACAGTACCCCCCGAAAATGAAATACTTAGGAATCAATCTAATAAAGAAAGTAAAAGATCTATACATCAAAAATTACAATACTCTGAAAAAACCGAACAAAGAGTATCAGAAAATGGAGCTGGGTGTGGTGGCACACACCTGTAATTCCAGCACTCTGGGAGGCTGAGGTAGGAGGATGTTCCAAATTCAGGACCAGCCTGGGCTACAAAGTGCACTTGAGGCCAGCCTGACCTGTAGAATGAGACCCTGTCTCAAAAAAGAAAAGGAAAAAAAAAAGGCAATGTAAAAATATCCCTTGCTCATGGATAGGAAGAACCAACATTGTGAAAACAGACATACTCCCAAAATTGTTACACAGATTCAATGTAATCACATAGAATGGAAAAAAATTTTAGGCAACTGTCCCTCAGACAAAGGACTTCTATCTAGAACACAAGAAGAATTGAAAATTATCAGGCTCCCAAATTCAAAGATCAAATCCAAACACAGGTATCTGAGACAAACACACAATTCTCAGATGAAAAAATACAAATGACAAATAAATATATGAAAAAATGTTCAATATCACCACCAGTCAGTCGAGAAATTCACATTAAAACAACACTGAGATTGTATCTCACTCCAGAAAGTATAGCTATCATTAAGAAACAAACCAATAACAAATGCTGACAGGAGTGTGGGGAAAAAAGAATCATTTTCCACTGCTGTTGGGAGTGTAGACTGGTACAACCACTGTGGAAATCAGTATGGAGATTTCTCAAAAAATAGGATCGGAGGTTCCATTCAATCCAGCTATTCTCCTTCTGGGTTTTTTCCCAGGAGAATTGAAAACATCATACCACAGTGATACATGTACTCTCAAGTTTACTGCAGCACAATTTGTAATAGCTAAATCTTGAAAACAACACAAATGCCCATCAACCATAGAATGAATAAAAAAGATGTATTTTTATATAATGGAGTATTACTCAGCTATAAAGAAGGATGACCTTGAGGTTTTCACAGGCAAATGGAGACAACTTGAGACCATACTCATAAGTGAAATAAGTCAGACTCCCATGTAAATACTATGTTACCTTCCTAGTGCAAAATCTGAAAGAGAAATTAAGAAACAAAATGTGCAATAGATATTGTGAAAGTGAAAATGAAAGAAACTGCTCAAAAGGAAAGAACAACTGGGATAACAAGAGAACAGAAGGAAAGGAAAACTATAGTACTAATCTCTGTTAGGTCATGAAAAAGAACAGTTTGTGCTATCATTGTTTGATGATTTTTTTCAAACCTGTATCTTGTAATCTGAATAACTACTTTGAAGATAACAATATGCAATATATTAACCACTGTTTATCTCCTATTATTTTGTTTTGAAATTTTGTATGATTGCTCTTATTCTTTTTTTGTTTAAACAAAGATAATAGGTGCACGATAGGATGATTATGTGCTTTGAATACAAAAGTAAATATAAAAAAACTGTCAAAAACATAAAACAGTGCAACTTTCTCATAATGTTTTCAGCAAGTAACATTAAAGCAAAAAAAATAGGGAATATAGTTTTGTAGATATTAGAAAACTCTTTTTAAAATAATGCTATTTGAAGGTAAGGTTAACAGGACAGACACCATAATGAAGTTTAACTGCATTTCACTTTTAGAAAGTAAAGAAACTCGCGTAACACTTACTTTGTAAATAGTGCAAAACCATCAGTACAAGGCTATAGCTGCTCAAAGTACCACGACTGGCATCATTTATCTCATGGTGATTTGCCCACTTCTTAATCACCAGCACTAATGGACGAACTCGATTTTCAACTGCAATTAAAATTAGAACTTAAAAATGGTAAAAGTGTAATACAATTTTTTTCGAAAATTTAGATAATTTCCAAATTCCCATACTCATTTAAAAAAAAATGCTTCCTGTCCCCTAAAATCCATCATAAATGAGTAACTATATTCATCATAAATGTGTAACTTACTTCTAAACTTACCTTAGCTGTCTTTTAAAAACTATTATTTATTAAAATGAATTTGATTTACCTGTAACTCTAGTAGTATACAAATCAGGGTAGTAACATACAAGTAAGACACATTATACCTAAATACAACCAAACAGGTGTTGCTATTTACAATTAATATTTTTAAAAAGAAAAACAAAAGTTGGTAATTATTTAAAAATAAACCAGAAACTTACGGTATGCATAAGTTCTGAGAAGGAATGTGTTTCTTATTCCAACAATATTGTTTACATTCAAGTCAAACTCCACACAACTATTTAAGAAAACAAAGTAAAGCAAACTTTAGCTCAAGTATAATCTCCCTCCCACACACAGCAATCCATGCAATGACTCACAAGGGCACAGCCCAAGCCCTGTTTTCTAAAGGAGGCACAAAATTAAGACTAGGGGCTGGGGATTTAGCTCAGCAGCACAAGCACTGGCCTGGTAACTGTAAGCTTGTGAGTTTGATCCTTGGTTCCAAACAAACAAAAACAAGAAGTAAGAATAAAAACATATTTAGGGCTGGGGATTTAGCTCAGTGGCATAAAGTGCCTGTCTGGCAAGCACGAGGTCATGAGTTCAATCCCCAGTACAAAAAAAAAAAAAAAAAAAAAAACACATATTTAGAGAAAAAAACATATTTAGCATGTAATTTTAATCTGATTTGATAAATACTAAAATATAAACTGAGACTACTGTTAAAAGATCTGTAACCTACTAATAAGACTTGACTTCAACTACTCAAAAGAAAGGAAAATTTGAATTGTAAAACCTTTCCCAGATGAACAATATTATGGACCAAAACATTTCTGGTCAAGATCTCTTCCCTACTAAGTTATCTATTCTTAAATAATTTGGATTATAGCATTATATACTTTAAAGCAACAAGAATAAAAAGCCAAATAAAATACAAATTAAAAAATAAAATAAAGGCTCTGTCTGCACATTATATTTCTTCTTAAAAGGCTAGTAAATTACACTACCATGTTAAACATAGCGCTATCTAGGAAAAGCTGTAATACTCAAACACATTACAGAAGGTATAATTCTTTAAAAGAAAAAATATGCAATTTGCAATTTAAAAAAACAGCAATGCTGATGGAATCTACAATAATTATAAAATCTACAATCAAGTAAGGATTGTTATATAAGTTCCACTTAGACCCATAAATTATGAGATACTCCATTTTTCTTCTGAATACTCCATTTTTCTCTGAAAAAACACTGCCTAAAATAAAAATGAATTTTTTCTATTGCCTTTTATAAAAATTTGAAACTTATCTTTTCAATTTTTTATGAAGAACAGAAATCTTATAATCTTTCAATTATTCGTATTTAAAAAAATGAACAGTGGTATTAACACTTCAGATATACACATCTGGCTTTGAGATACTTTAATAATATAATAATTACATTCTTTAATTATGCTTGTGTAAGTCTAACATGGGACCCAGTCTGTACTTTCTCCACATAACTCAACAAAGATGAAAATACACTCAGAAACTAGTTTACAATTAAAAACTTCAAAAGAAAGAATTCAGAGGGCATTAATGTCCACAGCAACTGTTTCAAATACTACTTCCAAAAATATTAAGAAAGTAACCATAGATATGGAAAGAATTTTATAGCAGCTAAAAACTAGAAATAAACCAAATGTTCAAACATAAAGGAATGATTACATTAATGACAACTTACTCAACAAAATACTCACTAAAAATGATGTTACAGGAAATTATTTAATGATATAAGCAAGTATGATATATGGTAAATAAGAAGATCTCAATTTTACTTTTAAAAATTTTTGTGCATTCATCTTCACACAGAAAGAGACCATCGAAAAGTTCAGGAATGGAGTTTTTTGTTGTTTTTTGGCGAAACTTTCAGAGCTTTCAAAGTCACCAACTGCCCGCTGCAGCCAGCATGTGTGTCAGAGGTTTGCCACCACTGGTCTGCGGGGTGTTCTGGGTGTGGGTGTGGGTGTGGGTGTGGGTGTGTGTGTGTGTGTGTGTGTGTGTGTGTAATCAGTGCTAAAGATGGAATCAAGAGCAAGGTCTGCGGGGTGTTCTGGGGTGTGTGTGTGTGTGTGTGTAATCAGTGCTAAAGATGGAATCAAGAGCAAGCTCCCTACCACTGAGCTACTATAACCTAAGCCCATTTTTGATTTGTAGAGTGAAAAATTCTAAAATACAGTTATATAGAATACTTAACAAAAAAACATTTATAAAATACTCTTAAATAAAAAATTTTATGTAACTATGAGCACAACCATGTATTTTTAAGATTAATATTACTTAAGTGTATCTCCCTATATATTTTACATACTATTGTTGTGGTTATTGTTGGAGACAGGGTTTGGAACTGTATGTATCCCAGGCTGGCCCTGAACTCATGATCCTCCTGTCTCAGCCTCACAAGTGCTGGGATTACAAGTATGTAGCATCTCACCTGACTATTCTATGTCTAACACTACTTGGCAGAAAGTCAATAAATATTTATATACTAAATGGACATTTAGATGCATGGAAAAAGAAGCCCAGAGCCAAATACTAAAATTTGTTTAAAATACTTTTTTTCAGATAATTCTTGTTATTGTAGGTAGTTATATTCTATAAAATTGCTGCAAACATTTAATAAGTAAATACAAACCCCAGCTTCTACTAGAATACAGGATTAAGTTCCAGCCAACCTAGTTACATTTTCATCTATTAGTCAACACATATTCTTCTAAACAGAAACCATGTAATAAATAAAGTTGATTTATCAACAGTTTATTGATGGAGTTATAACTCAAGCAAATAAGTTACAGTGTTCTTGCTTACTATATGAAAGCCTTGATTTCAATCCCCTATTCCACAAAAAGGAAGGGGGGGGGAATGAAAGAGGAACATGCCATTTGTTTACACCATGAAAGCTGAAACAAAAAGGCAGAGTGTCACTTTATTCAACCTCAGCTGAAAACATGGGAATCAGGTGACTCCAAACTTTTTACCATTCTGTATGTCTTCAAATGACTTATCTCTAAAACATATAAAGGATATAAATACTGAGGAAGCGGAATACAAATAAATTTTAAGCAGGTAGGCAAATTCTAAGTAAAATATTCACAAATAAGAAAGCTCAACTCTGTGTGTACATGTGTACTTGTGTGTATGTTCAATTTCAGTACTGGTTTTATAAAACTGGGCTACAAAAACTTGATATATCATAATTCTACTTATTTTTAGAAACCAGTAATAAATCTTTAAATAACACCTAACCATTTATATTTTATATTCTGATATTACATGAAAGATTCAAATTCCAAGTTGTAAAAACCAACAGAAAAACAAATTTTGAAATGAAGTACATTTTGCTTTCATACCTATCATTTTAAATATTATATGTGTCTTTCCTTAAAATGAAACATAATTTGTTAAGTAATTTACCACAAATTTTCTGATATATATACACATCAAATTTTATCAACTAAGATTATGTTTCAGAGAGGGCAAGAGATCATTTAAAATTCAAGTATATGTGTAACGTATGGTCAAAATATATACTGAATGCTTAAATTTTACTTTTTAAAATTTTTTCTCACTTTTTTGGAGACATACAGTCTCACTATGATATGTAGTACAGAGTGGCCTTGAACTTTCTTACTATGTAGTCCAGGCTGACTTTGAAATAGTGATCCTTCTACCTCTGCCTCCCATGTCCTTGGATTACAAACATGCACATTCAGCAATGAATGCTTACATATGTTAAGTTTTTTTCTTTTTTCTTTTTTTGGTCTTTTTTTGAGACAGAGTTTTGCTGTGCAGTTCAGGCTGATCTTGAGTTCACTTTGTAGCCCAGGCTGTTCTTAAACTCTTCAATGATTCTCCTCCCTCAGCCTCCCAACTGCTGGGATTACAGGCATGTACCACTCTTTAAAAATTTATTACAGTAAAGGATATATTAATTCTCCCCTCAAAACACTCCCCTTGCCTCAAAATTCTTCAGCAAGTGGCAAGTATTTTCAAAGGGAGGGAGAGTATTTTGAGTGGGATTAATGGCAGTGTTTCTTTTACTGTTATACACTTGTTTAATTTAAACAGTCACTATATTTGTCAATCATATATATATTCTTTTAGTCTCAAATACTCAAATGTCAGGCAGAGCAAGTACAGTTAAGCATGAGAAAGACTGCTTAGGCTATTTTTAAAAATTACTTCAAAACTCAAGCGATTTTTAAAAGATGATACCAAGCTGTTATACTACAATATAGATTTCTTATCTACATTACATATATTTCTAAAAATAATCTAAAGCAACTCACAAAGAAGAAAATTCAGTAATTACTTACCTTACTTTATCCCTGAACTTTACAATTGGCACTTTTGCTCGAATCAGTTGAGGTCTCTCAATGTAGCCAGCTGCAAGATAAAAGACACATGAATTCTGCCAGTTTCCAAAATTCATTGAGTTCCAATGCACATTTTCTAACACAGTATTTTGCTAAGCTAAAACTACTTAAGAAAATTTGTCTTTGAATAAGAAAGCAAAAAATTAAGGGCATTATGAAACTCTAAGATTAAGAATACCATTTAGATGACTTTATAGTAAGGTTACTTTCAAAAATGGGGTCTAATCACTAACAGTACCTATAAAGAAGTATATTAAAACAGGCCAGATGTGGTGGCAGAATATCATAGGAGTGAAAAAGTAGACTAACATCAAAGATATGGTTAAAGTCTAGTATGGTTGTAAGAAATGGTAGCCAAAAAAATCATTTTTTCAGTTTTAAGTGTGGAAATGCTTACGATCTTGTATGTGAAGCAGGAATACAATGAAATAAATATGATCTCTAAGAACAAAAAACACATTTACATATTTTATGCTACTGAACTTTTAAAAAATTTATTCTGAGTTTCAAGTAATATATGTACATTTTAAAAATCAGGAAATCAGAGAAATGTATAAAGACGTTTTCCAAATGAATAATTTCCTTTTTTAAGAAAAGTACAGAACCAGATTTTTAAAAGATAATTTGTTAATGAAAAATAAGATGAGCAGTTAATAGTTTTGAGTAGCAAAAGTATCAGTTCTGACATCAACAGACTATGTTTCAAATTACCTTAGTAATTAGCAAATTACTACACCGAATCACTCATCTCCTAACTGTTAAAAACAGTATCAAAGCCAGGTATGGTGGCACATGCCTATAACCACAGCACTCAGGAGGCTGAGGCAGGAGGATCACTGTGATTTCGAGGCCAGTCTGGGCTCCATGAGGAGTTAGAAAGACAGCCTGGACTGCACAGTGAGACCCTGTCTCAAAAAAAAGAATAATATTTTACTACACGTGGCCTAAGTCAAAAATTTTGCTTTTTACTGAACTATTTGGGCCACATGTTCACATTTTTAAAATGAGTAAAATGTGTATCACTGCAAAACAGATGAAATTTTTTGTGTCACACATAAGTACTTATAGTACCTTACATCACTCTTTTGGCTTTTCAGAGACTTTGCATTATAGCAATTCATTTATGCCTTAGTTTGTTTCCCTAACAGACCACATTTTTTGAAAAAAACTCTGTGTATCTTTGAATCTCTCATTACATCTAGTGAGAGATTGTACAAATAGACTCAATAAAAATTTGTTCAATAAATGGGCATTCTTTTGAATCAAAAGCTTTTAAAAAGAATTTAAGGAAGGAAAAAAGGATCCACACTATACCTGACCAGAAAATAAATCTTAGCAGAAAACAAAGTCAGAAACACTTTAAACAGCTATATCAGACAGATGACATGAACTTGAGACATTTCAGACTTACAAAGTCTAGTACAGAAGTGTTTATGGACTAACATGAGTATATGCCGTGCTTCAGTCTTCTGATTTACCTGAAAAAAATACTGAAAAGTTAAAAATAAAGTCATTTATTTCATTATCTTACTTAGCTCAATGATACATTTTCTTAAGATATGTCAACAAAAAATGCAAAGTATACTTTTCTTTGAACTTATTTTGCAGTATACATCAAATTACATTATAGAAAAAGCAACCTTTGCTTTCTAAATTGCACATTCATATTTCTAAATTCCAGATTTTAAACTTTGAAGGACAATTTTTAGAGAAATTCTCTAACTCATGTCATATTTCTCCTTCCACTAAATACAAAAATAATCTTCCAAAACAAAAATAAACTTTTAACCTCCTCAATATGTTTTATCCCCTATCTAGATTATGAGCAGTTTTGGCTGGATTTTTGTTTTTGTGTGTGGGGTAGGGGAGAGGTTTGTTTCTTTTGGTTTTTGGTTTGAGTCAGAATCTTGTTATGTAGTCCAGGCTGGCTTTTAACTGACTACATAGTACAGGCTGGCCTCCAACTCACATTGATCTTCCTGCCTCAGCCTCCCAAATTTTGGGATTATAAGCATGTACTCTACCACATCTGGCTCTGGTGAGCTCCTCTGAATATAAGATACAACAAGATGATTCAGACATGTGATTAAGACGGGGGGATGGATAGTCTAATTGCAAGAGTATGCTTTAATTGCATCCCTTGTGATCTCCGTTACAGTTATACTTTGAGCTCCACATACACATGTGTGCACAAATTTTTCCATTACATGATTTCTTTTTTTTTTTTTTTTTTTGGTACCGGGGATCGAACTCATGACCTCACACTTACCAGGTAGGCACTTAAGCCACTGAACTAAATTCCCCGGCCCCATTATATGATTTCAAGGCATAGAAAAATACCAGACTTTTTTCTTAGAATAAATGTTTCTCATCTGACTAGAAGTCATTTTTATTAGTGGAATAACATGAATAGTAAAAATATACATTGCCATTCAATAGTTTTTTTATATATATTTTTAAAGACATAGAATACAAGGTATATTAAAATTATACTGATCTTAATTCAAGCTTTGGTAATTCACAGGAAACTTCAACCCCTTAAAGAGGAGTTCAGGTCAGCTTAATAAAAATCAATTTTTGTGATTCTGAGGTACACACAGAGACTGGCTAAAAGGAACTTTAAATTAATGTATTACCGCATAACAATTTGACTGTTAAAACCAAAATGTCTCAGAAAATATATTAGATTTTACAAATAACAGCCTTACTTTCAATTTCAGTGTAATATTTCTTTGTCCAAAATAAAATCTCCAATCCCCACAGCATTTGAAAAGAAAAACAAAAAAATAAAAACAGAATCACTGAAAATTCAAATGGAAAGCAAACACATCAAGATAATACTGCCACATATTCTGTGCTGCACCCTGATAAATGTATCCAACTCACTGAAATTTCAAGAGGCAGAACTCTTTAAAAACACAACTTTGAACTAAATTAACATTAGTTACTATTATGTACATTGTGCACACACTTTAAATTTAAAAAACAACATATTCTGAGTTTCTTGGAATTATGATAAACGAAAAGTCCAAAGAAACAAGTTCTTTCCCTCAATGACTTTTCTGTGAAAATTTTTAACTGATAAATGTTTCATTACTTACTGGCTCTTCTTTAACAACCAGGCATAAATCACCATCACTACTCCGGGTACCAAATCCATTTAAAGAAGACCCGACCAGAAAAAGTCTGCTTTCTAAAGAAACAGAAGGAAATCTTAAGATGCTATTCAAACTGCAGAACAGGAACACATATAGAAAGAGCATCCAAAATGGAAGACATACGTGGGAACAGCAACTGAATCTCCCGCTGCAGCTGTGCCCGACAGAGTTCTTTCTTCTTTAAGTCGCTCACTTGCTGCTGACATGTTTCAAGTAACTCCAGTATCTGCTGACTCAACTTGAATCCACAAAAAAATCAAAAGTTTTGTTCAGAAATGTAAAACAATAACCATACTGAGAAGTGAAAAATCAATTCTGATATTATTTTACAAACATGTTATCTTCTGAACACTTTCTGATATAAAACACACAAGTATAATTATGGGTCAGCAAACCTGTCAAACATGTTGTGCAGAACACGAGCAAAGAATGGTTTTATATTTTAGGTGATAAAAACACCATGGGGGGAAAAATACCATAGAAGCCATGTATAAAAGGAACATCCTAAAATATTTTCTATCTGGTCCTTTAAAGACATTTAAAGACATTTGCCCAATCCCTAGTATTCACACTCATGAATGTGAAACACAGACTTCAGGAAGTACCTAGTCATCTCCACTCGTACAAATCATCTTCTTCTCCATTCTCAGAACCCTACTCTAAACCCGGACTATGAGGTACTCCCACCTATGCATCTCCCTTGTTTATCTATATATCAGAATAACACCTCCCCCTCCAACCCAACTCCAGTCATCACCATAAGTGATCTGTAATGGGCAGTACCTGTCACACAGTACTTTGGTCTTTATGATAAACTGAAACCTGAAATTTTACATTCCAGTATACTATCTTGCCTTCAATCTCCTGATCAACTCTCTTACTTCTCTCATAGACAGTACCTGCTCTAGACTCACAAAAGATATGGATTCTCTTGAATTCCCCCTTTTTTTCCCCAACCCATCAGCATCTGAATAGTGATTTCCTTCCTGTCCAGCTGATACTCCAATATTCATCCCATCATGCCTTACCAACATTATCCTCAGGTCAACAGAAAAATCACCCTCTATGCTCTTACAGCTAAACTGTTAAGAGAGAGGATGAGAAAAAAGGCTTCCAAGGCAATTTACAGTCTAAGGACTAGTTGAGGGTTGGTGCTCTTAGAATCACTCAGCATGACCTCCATGTTTCTGGTTAGATGTTGTCCCCATTAATAGTTTATCAAGCCATTCTGAAATAATCACTACCTTCCTCAAGCCCCCAAAGCTTTCCTTCTACTAGCAGATCAGCTCACATTAAAAGTTCACCTGAAGGATACCAGATATGATATTCCTCAGCTTCCAAAAGACCTACAAACTGATCTGAAGAAACTCTTATCTCTTTATCTCTCCTGCTAGATGAACTGTCCTCTTCCACATTCAGAGCTAATCCTTCTACTGATATGTTTGTTTGCATCCAAGGCATGTCACCTCATGGGATACTTTGAACAGTTTTTCAAACTCTCAATTTGTATTTCAGTTTCTCCTTCTCTAGGACTTCCTCTAAGGTCTATCAAAATGGAAAACATTTTATCATGTGTAGAATATTCACTTCTAGAAGACTGAAGCACTCTGGACAACTCAAAAGAGGCTAATTTTTTAATATCCTTGGATAGCTGCCCCACCAAAAAAAGAATAAAACTAAGAGAATAAAACAGATCAGACTAAGCCAAAACAAAGCATGTACAACAAATACAACATAATCAATTGACTAGATGTCCTTTAGGAATCCCAAACATGACCAGTTGGGAGCCCAACACCAGCAGCAGCAAGGCCCGCACAGTACCAGACGCAATAAGAAAAAAAGAGAAAATGCTATATAATAACAAGAGAGGAGTCCTAGAGCCATGAAACTAGGAAAATCAGCCTGCACATCCCTCATATATAAAAACATAGAGAAAACCATCTCACTTACACAATGAGAAAAAAAAAACCCAGAAAGAAGTGAGGCTGTGAAAGGATATAAAATACTTTGAAGAGATAATGCCTAAAATGGATTCCAATCAATTCCAATACAGTTTCTATAAGAAAAATGAAAATGAAGCTAGTAACATTCCCACAGATAATGAAGCACACCACAGACATGTACATGAATATATGAACTGTTCAATATAAAAACCAAGACCTTTTCTTGTTTTAATTTTCTACAAAATAAATGACTACTGAGAGCCTATATACTAGCAACAAAGTAGAAATTTAACCTTTTTAAAATATTGATAATAGCAACAAAAGGCATAACAAAATAGAAATGTCCAAGTCTTGTAGAATGAAAACTAACAATCTCTTGGTAAGAGATTATAGACCTAAATAAAGACATTTACCATGTTCATGAAACAAAAAACTACTGGCAAAGACATCAAGTCTCCCAGAACTGACCTCTAAATTCAATGCAGCTGAAAAATAGAAGGGGAAAGGAAGACTGGCCATGCATAGTTAAAATAGGGTGATACCATACGAGGACTTAATCACACCACATTCTATTTTTGTAAATACTCTGGCAAACTATGGCCTACAGACCAAATGTGACCTCTGGTCTGTTTTGAAGGGGCAGCAGGTTAAATGATTTTTTTTATAATTTTAAAATAGAAAAGAGAAGAAAATAAGAGACAGTGACTCTTATGTAACCCACATGCCTAAAATGTTTACCATCTAATCCTTTTGTCAACTCCTGATCTAATAAAATGGTACATCCACATACCCCAGACATTATAATAGGTACTCTGTTATTACCAAATAACAAAATAAATTTCTTTACAACGATGCTCAAATACAATTTTACTACATTTATAAAGTTGTTTCATCTGAGAGACCATGTTCATGTACAAATGTTAACATGTGAAAAACTTATAAATACATGGAAAATATGAAAATTCCATATTCTTGCTCCTCTCCCTTTTTTAAGCTACATAGAAACATCCCTTCTCCAGTCCATTACCTAAAAGGAATACTGTAGTAGAGATCTAACAGGTTTTTGAATTAAAAAATTTCCTTGCTGTCTGGTTACTTTGAAATCCATAATATCAAACCATGTTACTTTATCTTAGAACAGAATAAGGAAGCCAGACAATATTAAAACTCAAGAGAAATCCATACATATTGTGAAGGAAAAAAAGAGAAAGAGAAAGCAAAAAAAAAAAAAAAAAAAAAAAACCACAACTCTGTGGCTTGCTTTAGAGAAGTATTTTGGGGATGATTCGCTTAAAAGGGTGGAAGAATGCCAGGAAGCACCACATGAGCTCTCCTTGGCTGAAATCAAACATGATTTTGATCACATATGTAATTAGCTGACTACACATAATAACACTTCAAGAATATTCTTTAATTCTGTTTTGTTTCATTCTAGGGTAAATTTTTCTGTATTTCTTAGTTTAGAAAAACTATTACAACAAATTAACTATAAAATGTGCGGGCCGCTGCGTAAGTGGGGACAGCCAGACCCAAGCCTGTCTCCTTTGAGTCAGAGCCACTCATGGATTGCAGGAAGAGAGAACCAGGCCTCACCAGGAGGTGATTCCTGCCTGGGAGCCATAGCATTTTCGCTGTTTTGCTGGGTTAGGTTTTAATCTCTTTGTTTTGTTTGACTATGCTAAAACTGGATGGTATGAGCAGTTATTTAAAAGACATTGTGGTAGCCATTTTGGATTTACTGTTGACTTGTTTTTAAGTCTTTCATTGCATTCACTGTTTTGGATTTATTGTTTCTATTCTATTTTGTTCTGTTTGATTTTTATTATGTCCAAAGGTATCTACAGCTATTTTGAAGACAACAAAAGGTATTATGGTAACTATTGTTGATTTCATAAGATTCTGAAGTCCTGTATCATTTCTACTAGTTTATTTTGATTGGTTTTATTGTTTTATTTTCCTTGGTTTTATCCTCTTTAAAATAAAAAGACAAATTACTTATAAAGAATTATTCTTGAAGAATTATTGCTTATATCACCATACTACTACTGTGGAGGTCAACTGTTAAATTACTTTAAAATTAATTGTAAAGGCAATGTATTTCTTAATATAAGTAAATGCTATATTTGCTTAAGATTATATAAAATGATTACCTACATATAGTTCTAAATATTAAAATAAATATTTCTTTCAAATATAAATGTTCATCTTGCCTAAAAAATTATAACCTGTCTTGTAAGTCAAGCTCAAATTAAATCACCAATAAAATCATCACTGAGTTCAATACATGCCACTGCTATAAGGATAAAGTGTGGATTTAAGAAAAGTTTTTAAATGTATCACCATATAAATCTTAAGGTGTAACTTTCACATGGTATTTTCAGCAGTTTCTCTACCTGTCCATGTTAGCTGGTCTCCATTTAAAAGAAAGAACAAATTTTTAGTTGGAAATACTAGACCTGATCATTACCACATATGAAAAATGGTAAGTGTAAGTGCTTTGTTTAACCAATAAACACAAATAAGCAATAAGCTTTCAAAATAAAACACATAAAATTAAATACGGTCCAGAAAACAGGCCACTAATTCGTAAGTGTTTCAACAAAAATAAGCAACCCCTCACATTTTCTCACTACCTTAGTCTTTGTCACACATGTAACTAACTGTACAAAGAACTGATACAAATTACTGAGTAAAATCAAGCCAAAGGGTCTGAGGGTGCAGCTCATCCATAGAGCACAAAGAATATGCATGAAACTCTAGGTTCCATCCCTGATACCCCCAAAAATAAATTAAATGAAGTCAGATGTGTAGTAAGTTTTAACTCCTTCTTAATAATGAATTCCCTTTGCCTTCAGATTAATTCTAAAATGGAATGGAATCAGAAATACATTTTTAAAAAAGAAAAGAAATACATCATGCCTGAAACAATTCACTCCTGAACCAGGGATATGGTTCAGTGGCACAGCACCTGCCTGGCAAGCATGAGGTCATGAGTTCAATTCTCAGTACCAAAAAATAAATAAAAAAAAAACTCACTCCTTGTTAACATGTTATTACATGTTATTACATTTTTTTTATATGAACTCAATGTAGAGTTTTCTTAATTCATACATTGGCAGGTTGAGAAAACTGTCTAGATAGAGACTAATTATTCTAAGTTTGGCCAAGGAAGAATTGCCTTTAAAAAAGAAAATGGGGGGAAAAATGGAAGACAAAGAAGGGGAAGAAGAAGAAAAAAAATTTTATTAGCTCTCTTCTGGGTTGAGTGCTGGTTTGGATGTTCTATTTGCATCTTACGCTTCAGTGACTTTCAAAACTTTTTGAAACATAAAAAGATAGAAGCCCTTACACATCTGTAAAATAGTAACACCCAAACTATTTCTCAAAAGTCTAAGGGAGCAAAGAAACACTATTAAGATCTGACCCTTTTCAAAATTAAGTATTATACCAGTAAGTCTGAATAATTTTCTGTCACCTTTTTAATTACAAGGGACCTGAATCTAACCTCAAAATTCAAAACCAATTAAATCAATTCATACAACAGGATCAATTAACACAAAGCAATTAACACAATTAAACCAGAATTTCCAGTTATAATAGATGCAATTCAGGAGCTTGGACAATTGATTCCTGTACAGGTTGTTTTCATATAAAAAAACTACACATTTACCTAAAAAGCTAAAGTAAAGTGAAAGTCTAATTTAGAAAAGTAACTCATTTCCAATTTAAAGAGTTGTTTCTTAAAACACAACTGAAAAAAACAAGAGTTTAAAATAAAAAAATTTAAATTCAGAGGGTACCCATTTTCAAAATTCAACTCTCTAGTTTTACAAAACAGCCTATGAACCCGCAGATGTAAGAAAATCAAATCTTTCCTTAGAGAGTAAGCTGACAGATTCAGCTTACTGATTAATAATAAATTCATTATTAACAATCTTAAATGAGCTCTCCATACCACCAAGTACTGTCTCATTTTCTCTACTATGCTTGTCCAGTGAGTCTGATTTCCTGCATTCAGTAAACACTATTTCCAACTTTCTCCACCATTCTCAAACCTCTGACATCCTATTTCATCCTCTCTACTCTCAACAGATGACATTGCCTCATAAGTGGGAGAGCAAAGAGGAAGCAGCCATGGGCACTCCACAACCTATCTTATCTACAACCCCCGTGCATCTCTCCCCAACCCCAAAAAGCTTTGCTCCTACCTAAGGTTAATCACTCCACCTATACAAAGAACCCATTCCTTCTCCATCTTCCAAGATGAGGCTGTTCATGATTTTCTTTCAGAGCAGTACTACTGAGCCTTTCCTGCTAACATCTGTATGTTGCTAAAGTTTCTCCTACCTTTAAAAAAAAAAGAAAAAGAAAAAGTGTTTTTCCTACATTTAGCTCATTCCCTTTACATTTTCCAAAATAGTTATGCACACGTTTAGTCTCTGTACCTTTTTTCTTCAAATCACTTCACTCTTGAACACAGGCTCTCCCCCTGGGCAATTGTTGTTATTATTATTTTTTTGGTACCGGGGATCGAACTCACAACCTCGTGCTTGCCAGGCAGGCACTTAAGCCACTGAGCTAAATCCCCGGCCCTCCCTGGGCAATTGTGATTATCATCTTTATGCAGGTGATTACCAAATGTACATTTTTACTCAACACCTTTCCCTCAAGTCTAGATCTATCAATTTTAAATATCTACTTGGTGTTTCAAAAGCATCATAAAGCCAACACATCCACAGCACTCATGAAGCAATTCTTTATTAAATATGCATGCATACAAACCTTGTTTCACTTCCTTCACTTTGCTTCTCTCCTCTCCTGTCTCAGTGGAGGGTTCCACTATGTCATGCACTATTGCACACAGAAACCTTACAGTAATTCTCTACCTTCTCCATCTAATCCAGTACTTCTCAGTCAGAGGCAATTTTGTCCCTTAGAGGGCAATAGTAATGGCTACAAACATTTTTCAAATGGGACTGGTGGCACCCAAGTAGAATCCGAGGCTACTACACATTCGAGGACGCACAGGACAGCCCCTCCCTACCATAGAAGGCTGGTCAAAAGTACCAATGCTATGGGAGCTGACATATCATAACCTAACCCATCAGCAAATCCTATCAACCTACCTCCCAAATACAGATCCAATCCAATCATTTCTCACCTAAGTATCAGCACTAATTCAACACCATTACCTTTCATCTAGAATACAGTGTCTCTCTACATTCATGCTTGTTCAAAATTAATGTGCTCTCTACACTGCAAAATAAATTTTAACTCACCTTTCTTCCTTGCCAAAAACAACAACAGCAAACATTAAATACTTTACTGCAGTTTTTATACTGAAGAATACAGCAGCTCAAAGTCCTGACATGATCTGTCTCCCTACTTCTACCACATCATTAACCACTCTGTCTCTAACTTACCAACTCTAGCTCACTCCAGGCTGCTTTCAGTTCTTCATGGATCAGGACCTGAAAACATGGCATTTTCTTTCTCCACAACATTCGCTCTACCCCATCACTAACTGGTGAACTTCAAACTTATCTTTTAGATCGCAGTTTAAATACTGCTCCTCTAGGAGGCTTCCCCCAGGAATCCAGATACACTTTCTCAGTACTCTGTAACTTCTCTTCATAGCATTTGATTTGCATGATTCTTTTTAATGGCTTTCCTTTTCACTAATCTATATGTAAATATTAAAGATAGCATGTACATCTATCACAAAATTGCATCATCTATGTCCAGCACTCATGAATATCCACACTGAATAATAAAATAAAACCAAAAGGTCCTCCAGGAGTTTCAACTGTCATTATTAACGTAGATATATCTGAGACTCATACCTCTGGTTTTGACCTTGTAAACTCCTACTATTTACAAAATATTTTTCTGCAATACTAATAAGGTGACACATGATCAGAAAATACGGGGATGGTATCAATGTGACATGGAAATTGGATTTGTGGGTAATTTATGCATGGAGGAGAAATGGTAGAATCTCAACCTTGGCAATAAAGAAAGTAAGACCTCAGCACAGGCAGGATACAGACCTAAAGTAATTAAAAGTATCTGTATCCAAGAGTACTGCTTAGGAAAGCATACTCCTTGCCTTACATAGCTCAGTGCCAGTGTACTTCCCTTCATCTCTACATCAGCAGCAGCTTCACTGACTCACAGCTCTATTTTCTAACTGTGTTGAGCCTTAATGCCACCAGAAGCCAGCATCTCAACTCTAGTTTGTATATTTCTAGTATCTCTTGAAGCAGCATCCAGCCACAGTAAACTGCTTGCCTGGTCTGACCAAGTTATTTCCCCAGATATCAATTATTATTCCTGACAGTGTTCTGGCTATAAAATTGTCTTCAGTTTGCTCCAGCACTATTCCCCACAAGCTCTATATGCTTAATGTGCAATTTGTAAAACATTAGGTTTCTCAAAAACATAAATAGCCGGGCATGGTGGTGCATGCCTGAAATCTCAGCACACTGGAGGCTAAGGTAGGAGGATTACAATGAGTTCTAGGGCAGCCAGGGTTACAAAGAAAGTTCAAGACTAAACTGAACTAGTCACAAGATCCTGTCTCAAAAAACAAAACCAAACAAACAACAACAAAAGACACCCAACAAAATCCTTGCAAATACTAGAGCACATTTTTCCACTGGTTCAGCTATATCTTATGTCTTCAATTAATATATACATCCAAAAACTTGGTCCCTTATCTGTTGATAGCCTAGAAGCAAATCACTAGAATCACTCATGTTTTGCTCTCTCTCCATCTTCCTATATTCCATTGCTCCCTAGTTCCATTAATTTTCCTTAAACGCTCTCTCTTCTATCACTTTCACTACCATCTGACATCACTGAAAGCTTCAGTACCTCTGGATGCATTCATACAGCCTTCAAGATGATCATCCATCACCCAGACACTTCTTATTCTAAGTCATACTTCACTCTAATGTAGACCTATACAAATCTGTAATTTCCTCTATTCAAAAACTCCAATGGCATTCTATATCTGCCTACTTTTAGTTCACAATGAACTCTTTATTCACTTTAGCCACTCTACAGAGGTAATTAGAGGCAAACCATATGAAGTTGGGCACACCAACGCTAAAATAAAGACAGACACGCTGTAAGTATTAGCTAAAACAATGTGACAGGTCACCTGGTATTATAGTCAGATCTAAGAATGTCATCTCCTTGCCCTTGATTTTAAGCATTTTAAGTTCCTCCTCTTTGTCTCTTTGGAGACAAAAGTCAAATCTTGTTTTCCCCAATTATTAGCTATGATCTTGAGTAAGTTATTATTTTAGCTTTATGAGCCTCAAAAGAATTAGGTTATGTCAGGGGGTCTACATTATGAGGTTGTTGAAGAAACTAAGTAACACGGCATGAATAAAATGCCTACAGAAAACATCACACACATTCATTCTCTTCAGAAGCATTCACTTAAGCCAGCATGGTGGTGGCAAGCCTACAATCCCTGCTGTCAACAGACTGTGGCAGGAACATGAACTCAAGCCCCATCTTGGAACTTAGGATGATCCCATCTCAAAATAAAAACACCTGGGGATGTAGCTCAGCCATATAGAACTCCATGTTCAATCCCCAGTATCGCAAAAAATAAAAGTTGACATCAAGAATAAACAAAGAACTGTTGCCTTCTTAGACAACCAATAGGGAAAATGTAGCACTCAAAGAAATTGGTTCAACTGTAAAATCCGTGTGTATCCCTCTGCAATAAATGCCTAATCCTAAAAACATTAGATTTAGGAGAATAATTTTCTATGTGCTAGGCAAAGAAAACATCATTGATATAGAATTATATGTTACAAGGTGACAGGGCAACATGAATTATAATACATACAAAAATATAGAGAGATACTAAACTCTGTCTATGGACAGTAAATTCTACAAAAACCTCTACTAGAACACATATTAAAAACCCATTATAGTACATTTTTATATATTCAAAGAATTTACGTGATTTGTCTTCTACTACAGGTTTTTGCATTGATAGCACCACTAAGAGATTCTTTTAAATGGGAAAGTAAAGATAGCAGAAAGAAGAATAGGCAAAGAGGGAGGAAGAAATAGTATCAAAACATCCCAAGTTTGTCTTTTCTCACTTTAGTTTTTCTCTCTCCCACTGGTTTTGCCTGATTATTCCTACTCTGAGGTAAAGAAACAATTGCAGGAAAGGAAAGAATGGACTTTTCAATAAATTGTACCGGGTCGACCAACAGCACAAAAATATAGCTAGACACCCCCCCACCCAACTTCACACTGCATTCAAAAATTAACTCAAAATGTGTCACTGTTCTAAGTGTAAGCACCACTGAAGCTATAAAAATCTCAGAACATACAGGCATTAATCTTCATGACTTCAGATTGAGTAATGGTTTCTTAGATCTGACACAAACAGCATAAGCAACCAAAGAAAAGCAGATGAACTGAACTGCATCAAGTGAATGACTACAGTAAAAAAAAATCAAAACAGGACCTGAGAGGTAGCTGAGAGGCAGTGTTTGCCTAACACACTTAAGTTTCTGGATCCTACCTCTAGCATGCTTTTAAAATAAAAAAAAAATAAATAAAATAAAAAATAAAGACACAATCCCAAGTGTCACAAGTGTTGGCAAAGAAGAATACTCATATACCACCAATGAAAACATACTGTAGGGCCGGGGATTTGGCTCAGTGGCATAAGCACCTGCCTGGCAAGCATGTGGTCATGAGTTCGATCTCTGGTACCAAAATGAAAAAAGAAAACACACTGTAAATGATGTAATGATGTGTCTATGTTAGAAAAAACTGTGACAGTTCTTCAAAAAGTTAACATAGGGATTAGTTCAGCAGTAGAGCACAGGTCTAATTTACCCAAAGTCCCTGGGTTCAATTTCTAGCACTACACCAAAGAAAAAAGAAAAAAAATTAAAGACGTATATGACCCAGCAAGTTCATTCTTCCTAGGAATACGCCCAAGAGAAATGAAAACATATGTCCGTGCAGAAGTTCATACCCAGACAGTCAAAACAGCATTATTCATATTTGTCAAGTAAAAACAATGTAAACATCTATCAACTAAGGACTATGTTGACAAAATATGGTATATCCATACACTGAAATATCATTCAACTATAAAAAGGAATACAGTACTAATAGATGCTATGACACAGATAAATCTGAAAACATAAGCAAGACACAAATGGCCATGTGTTATATGATTTATTCTATGTATGTGAAAAATTTAGAATAGGCAATTCCACAAAGAAAACAGATTAACTGTTGCCAGAAAAGGGGGGTGGGAGTGAGGAGCTGATTGTTATTAGGTAAAAAGTTTCTTTTGGAGGTAATGAAAATGCTTTGTAATCAAATGATGTTAAGAATAGCACAACTCTGTGAACACACTAAAATGTACTGTATTACACACTTGAAAACAATGATGTTAGGGTATAATCACTCATCTAAAGAACAAAAGAATGACAGGAATAAAACAGAAACACAACTAAGGAATGAAGCAGGTGTTGCCTTACTCCAGTACTTTTACTATGTTCCAGATCTATGCTGACTCCTAGCAACCCAAAGATGAGTAAAACAACCAACACTCTCTTTAGGCTCCTTTTCCTTGAAATACAAATACTTGCAACCTACTTGTCAGCAGTAGAGAAAAGCAGCAAGTGTAAGCCACAGATGATCTAAGAGAATGCAGACGTTTACACTATAAATCTTTCCCTAGCCTAGAGGCTTTTTTAACCTTTCACTAAATATGGTAGAGAAGAGAGATATGCTTTTCCAACTGGCTGAAGTAACTCATTGTTCCCAATGCTAACAATATTTCCCAAAAATTATTACTCAGTAATTTTCTTGCAATACTGAGGATCAAACACAGAGCCTTGCCCTTGCCCATGTCACAAGTACAGCACTCAGCTATATCCCCAGTCATAAAATGTTTTACAAATAAAGTTCTCAATAACTATTTATCATAGCACTTCTTAATCACAACAGTTTGAATGAATTCTTTCTCAGACTCCTGAATTCTTTTTGAGATTTAAAAACCTTACAACACTAATACCTTAAAAGAAAATGCTTTAAAAGACTATTACTGTAATCACAGGAAAACTCATTTTCTGACAATAAAAAGAAAATTCTCTCAACTAAGACACCAAAAGTTTTGAGTTTTAATAACAAATTTTTACAATTCAGGGAAAACCTAATTCCCTGTCAGTTATAACTGTATAAAATAACTAACAAAACTCAAAATAATATTTTAGGCAGCAAACTGAGTTGAACAGTACTAAACAGTTTCTTTTAATACATTATTAATATTAAATATCCAAAAAGCAAAAGTAAAATCTGCATTATTATTACCTTATCTTTGGCTTCTGGCAGTGTGATTTCTCTAGGTTCTAAAAATGGTATTTCTCGAAAAGGAGGAACATATCTGACTATCTCTGGTACATAGTGTGTATGAAACAATGGTGGCATTGAGTATCTTCGTTCACCTGATAAAGGCACTATCTGGTTAACTACAGTTGGCTCTTGGTGAGGTGAATGGAATCGTTGCCGTTTACCATCAAGAGGCAGGTTTTTTTCATCACTTAATCTCCTGAAAACAAGCAATAGACCTCAGTGATTAACAAGAAAAAACTTTCTGTAAATAAAAAATTAATAAAAAATACATAAACATCCTGTTAATAACATCCTGTTAATAACCTGTTAATAACAATGCCGTAACTTTCAGTAAGACCACATTATTAGCACATACAGAGATTTAAAATACTCATTTCAACACAAGAAATGTCTTTTTCTTTTTTTTTTAATGGTACCAGAAATCGAACTCAGGACTTCGTGCTTGTCGGGCACACACTTAAGCCACTGAGTTACACTCCTAATCCCAAAATATGTCTTTCAAAACCTTTAAAGAATGAGCAGTAATTGTTGTGGTTTGTGAATAGATGTACTCCCAAAGCCTCATGCAGTTTTAAATGAGCATTTTTGGAGGTGGCTGAATTTAGAGCGTGTGATTGATTCATAGTACAATTCTAGGACTAAGAGTGCTGGGATTAACCACCCTGCCTTGGAGTCAGCCTATTATAGACTAAAACCTCTACAAACTGTGAGCTAAATAACCTTTCCCCTTTTAACTTTAGAGGCTGGGTATTTTGTCTCAGCAACAAAAGAAAAGTAATCAAGACATTAATGCACACAAATAAAACTACATGTATGTATCAGGCTTGAACTGTCCCAAGGTTTCATCACACCAGTGAAAACTTAAAAGTTCTACATACAGGATCACTAAGCACCAAAGATCTAAACTCTTAAAGTAAGAAAGGTAGGGCTGGAGATTTAGCTCAGTGGCTCAAGCACTTGCCTGATAAGTGCAAGGTCGTGTGTTCAATCCCCAGGACCCCCCCCCCCAAAAAAAAAAGTAAGAAAGGTAAGAGTGGGGCCAGGGATATCGCTCAGCAGCATAAGCGCCTGCCTGGCAAGTGCTAGGTCTTGAATTTAATCCCTGGTACCAAAAAAAAAAAAAAAAAAAAAAAATAAAAAAAAAAAAAAGAAAGGTAAGACTAAGTTGAAACTCAATATGGTAGTGTATGCCTGTAATTCCAGCTACTCAGGATAGGAAGCTGGTAGAAGTTAGGATAGCCTCAGAAATTTAGTGTGTGAAAATGGGGGGGAAAGAGGTTGCAGCACAGTGAAGAGTCCTTATATACAATCCCCCAAACCACACACATATACACAAGAAGATAGGAGTTGTACCATGGATAACCATATACGATAACATATAGGTTTCTTGTAACATACTTGTATCTGCCTGTTCAGTAGGAAAAACCAAATTAAGAAACAATAAAAGCTAAAAAGACATCAGACAATTGAGAACACTGGAAAACGAACTATTTTAGATATAGTAACAGTACTGTACTAATACAAATTTCTTGCACATAATCAATGTATTTTGTTATATGAAAGAATACTATTGTTTTTAGGGAAAAAAACTACATGTTTTGGAATAAAGTAACAATTTTCATATGATTCAGAAAAAAAAAATTAGAAGAAAAACGGGGGAAAAGCAACACAATAGAAAGCCAAGCACGAAAGTATATGCTTGTAATTTCAGCAACTGGAAGGCTGAGACAGAAGGATAAAGAGTTTGAGGCTGACCTGGGCTACAAATTGAGTTCCTTTCTAAGAAAGAAGAAAAGAAGAAAGGAAAGAAGAAGAAAATAAATGTAGTAAAACTTTGACAAAACTACACTTAAAAAGGCACACATATGCTCATTCACTATTCTTTAAATGCTTCTCCAGTTTGAAATTCCCAAATTAAAAAGTAAAGAAAGTAATTAGGACTGAGATTTAGCTCAGTGATAAGAGTGCTTGCCAAGAATGCAAGCAGGCCTATGTTCAATGCACAGCACTATAAGAAAGGGGAAAAAAACAAAGAACAGAATAAACTTTACTAGGTCAAAATCCCAAGGTTCAATATCTCAGAATATGACTATCTTTGTACATAAGGCCTGTAAAGTAAGTAATAAAGTTAAAAAGGGATCCTTAGAAGTGGCCCTATCCCAGGATAATTGGCATCCTCAAAAGAGTAGATTAAGGGAGGCATGACAGGACATACCTCTACAGTCAGCATTCTCAAACAGGCTGACACAGGACAGAAAATTCAAGCCCATCCTGGCAACTTGGTCAAGACCCTGTCTCGAAATTAAATAGGGCTAGGGATACAGTTCAGTGAGAAGACCCTGAGTTCAATTTGCAGTACCACAAAAAGAAAAAAAAAAAAGATTAGGAGACAGAAACAAAGATATGCCTATATAAGAACACAGTGAGAAGATGGTCAGAAGGGAAAGTAAGGGGATAAAAAAAGAATTAGGACGTGTTAAATACATTACCAACTACCCATGATGAATATAATCATCAACTATAAACATGCTCTAATAAAAAAAAATTATTTTTAAATGGTCATCTATAAGCCAAGGAGAGAGGTTACAAAAGAAACTAACTTGCTGACACCAGGATCTGGACTTGTATCCAGAATTGTGACCCCCCCCCCCCGCAACAAAAATCTGTTGTTTCAGACACCTAGCACCAGTCTATAGTAGCATGCTATTATGGCAGCCGCAGCAAATAAAAACAGAAGGTGATCTAATTTGCTAAAAATCTCAATTTAAAAGTAGCTATCTGAATAAATGCAGCTTCATTCATTCCAACTATAATTTATTTAGATTTCTTTTGTTTTTTAATCTGTACCAAGGATTGAACTCACAACCTCACACTTGCAAGGCAGGCGCTTTACACCGCTGAACTAAATCCCCAGCCCTCCAACTACAATTTATAACGACAGGAATAACTCAATAGAAGAATCCCTAAAGCTTTTCAAATGCAAAGCAATTTTTAAATTCTGTTATTCATCTAAATATACAGATTCTACAGAATAAAAATCTAAGGTACAGTATCCATAAAATTTTATACAATGTAAATTGATATACAGTTATAGAACTCCAACATTTCTTTTTAAAATAACTGAAAACTACTTACTTCCTTCCTCGAAACATTGGGGATGCTGAGGTCTGTATTGGACTGACACTTCCATAAGTTAGTTGCTGTAATGACACAGCTCTAGACAAGCTATCAAAAACAAAGAAAGAATAGTAGTAATATATATATATATATATATATTCCCTAAGAACAAACTTCAGAAGAACTAAGTATTTCTTGAAAATGAAAAAGAGTCTAAACAACACTATACTTACTCTGCATTCTGAAAGTTGAACTGTGCATCTACAAGCTGCTGGTGTGAATAAAAAGTTGGCGACAGGGCAAAGAAGTTATTATGTTGTTGATGGTTTGGAGTGAAAGGCGGGCGACCCAGAATTGAGTTCGGGAACATGCTCCTGCTCACTGGAAGTGTACATGTATTCTCCTACCTATAATAATTTAAAAAGATAAAACTGTATTACTGTATCTTCAAGATACTGCACTGAACCTTTGAAAATTAACTGCAATATAAAAAAATTAATTATACAGTTATTAATTCATTTCTAGTTATTTTTAAAAGTTGAAATAGGTGGCACATGCCACTAATTACAGCATTCTGGAAGACTGGGCAGGAGGATTTCAACTTCAAGCCCAGCCTAGACAATTTAGTGGATCACTAGTGGTCTCAAAAAAATTTTTGAGGACTAGGGTGCTGCTCACCACTGAGCCTTGCATTCAATCACCAGCACTGCAAAAGAAAAAAATACATATTTGCGGTTGTACTATAGGTAACAAAAAATAATTTTAAATCTACATTAACTATATTATTCAACTAATATCAAAATATACACATTTCTAAATTTCTAATAAATTTGTCATGTTTATCAAACATATCACTGACTTTTTAAATCAAATTATCAAACATCACCAAATTTAAAAATCAAATATTACCACATACACTAATAAAAAACACTAGAGAGACATTTAATGAAATCCTATAATTGTTTTTAAGAGTAGGAATATTTATTGAGAGAAAGAAAGCTTCTGTCTGAGACAGAGACAGAAGGGGTCCTGAGTGGGTTGCCAAAGATTCTGTATTTTCTTGGGAGTTTTACAGCATAAAATCTTAAGGTGAGGCGGGTCTAAACCGGGAAAAACTGGGAACTCACTAGGTTTAGCCAGTAAGATTAATAGCTCAGGTAAAACTGATCACATTAGGAACAAATAGGGAGGTAAATCACATCGAAAGCAGAAATTCTTAGAGATCAGTGACTCCTCCCTAGGGATTGGAATGGTGTCTCCCAGACTTCTCAGGTGATTCAGACTTAATCCCTAAAGATTATACTTAAGGTTGTGGTTGCATTTGTTTTGCCTTCTGTCTAGAGATCTGGCCTACAGCAAGAGGTGTGTGCCTCCTCCAAGGTCATCAGACATCTGGTCCTCTGTGCTGGCTTCTTCGAGGGCCTAGCCCTGTCTGACTGCCTATAATATTTCTAACTGTTTCAGCTGCCTGTAACATTCCCCGCTCTGAAGAAGTATCCCCAACTGCCATGAGGGAGAAATGGGCGATGACCAATCTGACTTATTCAGGCTGAAAAGGGGCATAGTTGTTGATCGACAGTCACAGATATTCTACAGAAGGTCTATCTAAAGGCCTACTATAGACACCAGGCAGTTTCATCTTGGGTGAATGTAAAGCTTTAAGTCTCAATCCAAATATCTGGCTGGGGCCTCCAAATGATATAGGGGAATGAAACTCCTGACCTACTACATGTCTAGTACAAATTCGTGTTCTCTAAAATTGAAGAATGAATTTTAGGAACAACGGAGGTTAGAGTAGGAATATTTATTGAGAGAAAGAAAGCTTCTGCCTAAGAGATAGAAGGGGTTCTGAGTGGGTTGCCCGAAATCCTACAATGTTGACATTTATTCTCAATTTGATACATAAAGTTTTCAGTCATGAAACCAAATTCCTGGGATTTGGATCTTATTTATTTGATCAAATGACAGAGGAAATTTGCATCACCTAAAAATTGATTTAATTTTAAAAAATGGGGGGGTCTTGAAGCAGGGTCTCACTATGTAATACAGGCTGGGCTTGAACTCGATTATGTAGCCCAGGCTACATCACAATCTTCCTGCCTCAACCTCCCAAGTGCTGGGATTACAAATGTGTGCCATCATTCAGCAAAAATTTGTAAAATTAAAGATTCGGAGCTGGGGATTTAGCTCAGCGGCATAAGCACCTGCCTTGTAAGCACACAGTCCTAAGTTGGATCCCCAGGACAAAAAAAAAAAAAAAATTAAAGATTCTTCTCAAAGTCCACATAATTTATATAGAGGACTTAGAACATAATTGCACATTCCTGCAACCCAATACTCTGGCAGGCTAAGGCAAGAGGATCACAAATTCAGGATCAGCCTAGCCAATTTAGCAATATTAAGACACTGTCTCAAAATTAAAACTAAGAAAAGGGCCCAGTTATATAGCTCCATACAAAGGCCCTAGGTTCAATCCCCAGTACTGCAAAAGGGGGGGGGGCTTTCAATAAAGGAGATAACGTTATGGACATGGTAACACATACCTATAATCCAGGTACTCAAGAAGCTAAGGTAGAAAGATTGCCAAATTGGAGGCAAATCTAAGCAATTAAGCAACACCTTGTCTCAAAAATTAAAAAGGGCTAGGGGTGTAGCTCAGTGGTAGAACATCTGATTAGTATGCATTAAGCTCTAGGTACAATCATGACGGAGGCAAAGGGATTCAACAAGAATAATTTTTAAACTAAACAAAAATTGGACCTCCAGGTCACATTCTTAAAACAAATTTGAAAATTCTTCGCTGAACAAAATTAGAAACTATCCATAAAGTAACAACTGCAAGTCCATCAGGAAGAAATCAAGCCAGCTACTTGATCAACCTGCACTGAAGCCTACTGTAGTAGTAGTCCTCCCCATACCTATAGTAGCTGGTCAATTTTAGGACATAGACTTCTAATAGCTCTCACTTAAAACAGACATCCGTGGACACCACCAGAAAGAGGGGGAAAATCTGGAAATAAATACAATGTCAAATGAACAGTCAAAAAAAAAAAAAAAAAAGACCAACAAAACTGAAAGCAAGACTAACAAGCAAAGGGAAAAAAAGGTAACACTGAGGAAACTTATTAGAACAAAAAGTATAAACTGATAGGGCAGTAGTGAGGTTCATAGATAACAGAGAAAAAAATAATAGAGAGGCAAACAATGTGGTCCAACATCCAACATTACACCAAAGGTCCAGAAAGAACAGAATAAATACAAAAGAAATTACCACACAAAACAGGAAAATGTCCAGGACTAAAAGACATCAATCCCTCAATTGAAAGACCCAATGACTATAAAGCACAATTTAAAAAGATACTATATCAAGGGATTGTATGTTGAAATTTCAGAATATGGGTAAGGTGGGTTCATAAAATAATCAAAAGGAGGAAAAGTTTTAAAAATTGGGAATCACAGCATCTTTGGGTGTCAGGCATGCTAGCATACAACTGTAATCTCAGCACTTAGGAGGATGATGCAGGAGGATTGCCACAAATCCAAGGCCAGCCTGGGCTACAAAACGAATTCAAAGCTACCCTGAACTTCATAGTGAGACCCTGTCTCAAAAAAAAAAAAAAAAGAAAAAAGAAAAAACCTTTTAGGTTTCCTAATAACACATAGACTAATGCCATCAAAGCTCTAAGGAAAATGCTTTCAAGCTTTTACTTCTGTCCCCCACTGTACTATATCAATGTAAGAAAAATGAAGTCCTATGTAGGACAGACAGAAAGAAAATTACTGGGAAGATAGCAAAGAGAAGATAACAGCTCAAAATTAAAGTAGGAGAACAGAGTTTCAAAAAGATATTATAATCGAGCCTGGTGGTAGACACCTGTAACCCCAGCACTCTGGGAGGCTGAGGTAGAAGGATCACAAGTTCTAGTACAGATTGGGCAATGTGGTAACTTAGTGAGTTCCTGTTTCAAAATAAGTAAATAATAAAAGGGCTGGGGATGCAGCTCAGTGCAGAGGCCCTGGATTTAACCCCTATGCTAAAAAATAAAACAATAATGACAAAAGATATTAAGATCCTACAAATCTCAGGAGTCATCCAGCCTCCCAAGCAGGGAGACTGACAGACCCCAGAAGACAGGAATCAACCAGTGTACCTTGTGCTAAAAGGAAGGTCACTTTCATGTTTATAACAGCACAATTTATTATAGCCAGATCTTGGAAACATCCTAAATGCCCATCAACTGAGGGATGGATTTTTTAAAATGTGGTGTTTTTGTACAATGGAGTACTATTCAGGCATAAAGAATGATGTGGACATTTTTATAGGTAAATGGATGCACCTGCAGAACATACTCATTGCTGGGGATTTAGCTCAGCAGCATAAGCACCTGCCTTGCAAGCACGTGGTTGTGAGTTCAATCCCCGGTACTGATAAAAAAATAAAAATAAAAATAAATCCTCATTAAATAAGACACATGTGTAAAAATCATATTGTTTCATTAGTGGGACAAAAGAAAAAACTATGTATATGTGTATGTAAATGTATATAAAAAGTAGTTAAGATAGCTATACTATTGATTTCTCTGAGTTTCCTGAAGAGAAAGATTTGCTGAAGAGAAAGATTTGTACTGGTATTGTTTGGTATTGTTTGGACAATTGAAGGCAGATGTCTCGTGCTCTGGGTGAATGATTTGAGGATGACAATGCGCAACGTATGTACCACTGTTACCCCCGATTGATGTGCTTTGAAATTTTATTGTAGTTTTTTCTTCTTTATTTTTTTCTTTCTGTGTTTGAATAAAATGTATTTGTGAAAGAAAAAAAAAAAAAAAAAGAGGGTCACTAAAGAGGAAAGCCATGTGGTCTATCAAAGACAGTGACCCATCCTGGAAGATGATATAACTAGTAGAACAAAAAATGAAAGAGCTAAAAGGTTCTGCCCATGGTCCCAAAAATAATGCCTGAGAAGACTAAAATGACCTTGATAATATACACAGAGAACAAGATTATTTTTAATTAACACAGATCTCACTTTGACTTAGTCTTAAATATTCAAAGGGAAATATAACCAATTCTGCCAACTAGCACTCATTTTGTTAGGAACAAAAATTAATACTTGTGATAGGTAGATCAATTCCACTCAAAAGAGATGGACTTGTGCCAAGAAATACTAACTTGTTGGCTACTAACTGGAGGGCAAAAACTGGGCTATGACTGTGAATGGTACCCAGTGGCTCTGTACACCCTACAGCCTTGGTTGCCTACAGAGTGGATAGAAAGATGTACATTAGGCCATCTATGGGTCCAAGGGCACTGAGTTAAAACCGTAAATCAACCACAGATCAACCAGCCAGCTTCCCTATCTTGAAATATCGATGGAACAGATCAGTTTTCCACTGGTACGATTTTCTGGCTGCTATGTTTATTCCCCTAACAGGACTTGAGAATGTAATGTAGCACACTGAATCTCTTAACTAACTACACACAAAGAAGGTATTTCATTATTAAATTCAGAAGTAACAATGATGAGAAAAGCCACTCTACAAAATCAAATGGCTCTAGATCAGTGATCTTGAACCTTTTAGAGACAAGTACCCAAACTGCAATCAAAACCCATTTATTTATCACAAAGTGCCAACACTGCAGTTAAACCTGAATACGGAAGTTTTAGTTTAGAAGAAACAACTCATATATCTCATCTTAAAAAAAATATAAATAACACATGTGCCATGGTGAGACAGGCGATTAGGGTGTGGCAAAGCTGGCTAGGGAAATAGGTGTGATCTGTTAATTACAAGATGCTGGAACACATTAGGCAGAACAGTTCTCAAAGCCTTGCACAAAGACTTACTACGAGAACTCATGCAGGCTGAACCTGGTAGCAGCCTGAGGCATGGGATCCCAGCACAGTCTTTCAAGATCTATACACAGAAGTTTGTAGAAATCTGAGTTTCCTCCAGATCTGGATGGCATAAAAGGACACAGACACTAGAGCTCGCTATCACTATCATGGCTTCCAGTACAATGACCCGCCCTGTGTCCTCTCAGGTATACTTTCATCTTGCTTTGTCCTCTTTTACTCAATCCCACCTCACTCTGCAGAGCCAGTTTTTCCCTTACTCTTTGCTTTCACTTTTTCAAATAAACTGTCACCATTCTTTTACTCATTTCATTCAATTCTTTATTCGAGATGAGAAGAACCTGGAAACCAACATCAGAAGGAGATGCAAGTAACATTTTATTTGGCAAATCACTTTTAGAAAAGGACTTCCCGGCAACAATAGGCTCACCACCACTGCCCTAGATATTCTAATAGCAGCACAAAATGAAACCTGTGCCATTATCAAAACAAAATGTTGTGTGTTCATTCCTGATAACTGCAAATGTGTCCCCTGCTTTACATGATCTATGTTCACAAGCCATTGCAAGACCAGCCTGTACCACAAGCTTTAACGACTGGCTGACATCCTGGTTCCCTGGAACAATCTGTTAGCAGAAAGTCCTCATTTTTCTGGTTATGATACTGTGTACTTTGTTGAGTACATTCTTTTCTGTTATATGATTGTTGTTATGAACAATTGTCTTATACATCCTCTCCCTCTATTTCAGACAATCAAAAGATGATGTTTCTTCAAAATATGGAACCTGATTTTTATGTCTCCTTTAGAATCAAGATGAGACTTTTGGCCCCTGCCTAGGCAGGATCAATATTCCTTCCTCAGCATGAAATAGTTACTGAAGACAATAACTGTGTTCTCCTAAGAATAAGGAATTAAAAGGGCAGGCAGGGAGTGAGGTAAGATAAAATAAAAATCAGTAAAAAGGAAACAAGAAAACTGAGATTTTTTAAATTGTACTTTTGGCCAGGCATGGTGGCGCATGTCTGTAATCCCAGCATTCAGGAGGCTGAGGCAAGAGGACAACTGGGCTCTCAGGTACACTTCAACTGGGCAAGTTGGAGACCTGGGCTACATAGTTGAGTTCAAGGCCACCCTAAATTACACAGCAAGACCCTGTCTCAAAAATAAATAAATATTTAAATAAATAAATAAATAAATAAATAAATGCATTTTAAAATTTCTACTTTTAAGAAAAACTGCAGCTTCAGCCTAAGCAACTCCTTTCAGCTACAAAGGAGCTGCTCACTCCCTTTTTACCTCCAAATGGTCCTCTTTCACCCATAAACACACCACCCTTTTGGAATTTCCTGTAAGAGCAGACCGTTATCTCTCTATGAGTGGGTCATTTCCTTTACCTACTAGATAAGACTAAAATTACAGATTATTAAATTCCATAGACTCCTACCATGTCAAACACACAAAAGACCCTTAGTTCCCAACTACATCGTACTTCATTTCTCTGAGCACCCACGCTCCACTCCTGTGTACATCCTACTGTCTGTATCTGTGATAGAACTTCTCATGACTCTTTAAAATGTGTGTGTATGTATATACAAAAGCAGTTGGTTAAAAATATGCTACTAAAAAGGAACTCTAATGGTAATATAAAAAAGGAAACATGATCACAGATACATATTTGGTTCTTATAACCATTAAACATTTAAACATAAGTAATAATACTCATTATTTATCACTTACTACATACAGTATTATATTTAATTATATGTTACTTGTTATAGATTTATATGATTCTACAATTTTTTTAACAGAAGAAAATGAAACCTAAACAGTTATAGGACATTAAGTGATTATCCTTCTGGGAACTGAAACTGAATGAATTTGAAAAACTGGAAGAGTAAACAGGAAAAAAAGAAAGACCTGGGAAGAAACTAACAAATTACTCATACAGACTTGTTCTTTGGTGGGTTTTTTTTTTTTTTTTTAATTCTAAAAGATTAAAATTCTCTAGATTGGCCACAGGTAGGCAAGGACACGTGATCATCATTAATCCTGTCCCAAATGCCTGGTTAATTTTCTTTTCTTTCTTCCTTTTTTTTTTGGTACCGGGGAGCAAACTCAAGAACTCAAGCTCACCAGGCAAGCGCTTGAGCCAATGAGCTAAATCCCCAGTCCCATGCCTGGCTAATTTTTTAACAATTTATTTATTTAGGGATTTAAACTAAGGCCTTCACATTCATTGTATCCCCACCCCTTTTTTATTTTGAGACAAGGTCTCACTAAATAACTAAAATGCCCAGATCGGGCTCAAATTTATAATCCTGCCTCAGTATCCCACGGATTATAGCTGGGTTTACAACATGTACCAACACACCTAGATCTTACTGCCACATGTGGATCAAAAAAAAAAAAATTAAATCTAGAAAACAAAGAGTTTGTCAACTTCTTTCAGCCAGTTCTTATTTCTTCTTACAGGAGATTTTAAAAAGAGAAGAAAGAAGGAAAAGAAAATCAGCATGTGCTGAGACTGTATTCCCTGAAATTCACTGGTAAGAGGAAATGGACACAACTTTTGAACTAAAAAGCTTTCCTGGGAATCCTTTATTAAAAGTACATTCAGTAATCATGAACTGCAATTAACACTAACAACTAATGCCTTATTCTATCCTTTGCCCAGGAGTAAAAATGGATTATTTACTCTGCTTCCCTGACCTAACTTCCCATAAAAGCAATTAGGAGAAAATGACATTAAACATGATTCACTGTAATGACTACTACTTGCAATCTCATCTTAGAATAAAAATACCTTAGATCTAATCAAAAGAAGGTGTTTTTATTCAGAAAAACTAGAATTTAAAATGTTCCACTTTTGGTTTTATTGAAATAAGTTCACAGCTTAAACTTAGACTGCTTTTTTTTTTAAAGAGAAAAAAACAAAACAAAATAGAACAGAACAAAGCAGATCAGAACAAAGCAGATCAGAACAAAGCAATGCAAGCAACACAGAATTTCAAAACAAGACAACAGGAAATAAACAGTGGCTACCATGATGTTAAGACTGCTTTAGTAATACCTATAAATCCTATGCTTTTCTCTAGACCAGTGATAGGGAACAGCTTAGAGCTTTCAATAACACACAGCCCGAAGAGGCCTATGTCCCGTAAGTTTGCCACCTCTGCTCTAGACCCAAATAAGATAGATACACACATAATATATACATACATGTTGATTGATTCAGATTTGAAGATACAAAATGAGATTGTAATCCAGACCACACCTTACTTCTATCCCATCACATGAGCAAATCCAAAAGTGAGTCAAAGTTGCATCCCTCACATGAACTACTGTACAAAGTCAATAACCAAATTCTCCCAGGGTTAAAAGCTCAAAAATGCTTACTCGGGGGCAGATCCCTAGCTCAGTCTATCCAAAATTCCCAGAGAACCACTGATTTTGGAATCCCTACAAAATGAAACACCTGTCAGGCTCTCCTGAACAAGAATCTTGGTTCTTACATCAAGCTCTTAACCAAAGTCAGCCCTTAAAGTGAAGAGAACCATTCCTAGGAAATTCAATCAACAGTACATAATGCTCTCCAACATAAGTATGCTGCATGATCAGCCAGAGATCAGGAAGTAAACCAAACCCTCATGAATTCCCATTCCTTTTTCTACCACATTTCAACAATAATTTTGATAAAAATAATACCAAAGCAAGAACTCATTATAAACAATTAACAATGTGAGGGATATTTTTGAAAGAAAATAGTTTGGCTACGATCAGTTTAAATCTTTTATGTTGTTTTTACTTTTGTTTTTGTTGGCACTGGGGATTGAATCCAGGGCCTTCACATGGAGCCTTTTTTTTTTCTTTTTTCTTTGAGACAGGGTCTCATGGAGTCAGGTTGGGCTTGAATTTGCAATCCTCCTGCCTCAGCCTCCCAGAGTACTGGGATTACAGATGTATGCTACCACACTACGCTTCTTTATATTCTTAATGAAAAGGTTCCTCATGAAGTATAGATGACCTATACAAAATATTATTCCACATTACCTGTGGCAGGTACAACAAGTTTCATGATAGAGAAACTGCAGAGACTGATAGTATCCTATTTTTCTTACTTTAAAAAATTAACTTGTATCTGTACTTCTAACTATGAAATAATCTAGGTAAAATCTTAACTCTTTTTAAAACCATTGTGCTGGTTCTTGCTGTCAAGAGAGACCCCTGAAAATTGCTTCTGAAAACATTGTTTCCTCAGTAAGTTTGACTCACCAGGAAATTATACAGGTTTATTTGTAAATGGTCATTTCTGAGACAAGATAGCAAGTTTACAAAGTATTTACTAGTAATATAGTACTTTATCTTGAAATTTACACTCTGTTATTTGTCCTCAACTTGAACTCTCCAACTAATTACAGAATATTCAAGGTTACATAATTCCTTCATCAGGATTCCTTGGAAAGCAAAATCTAACATAACATATACAAAGCAAAATCTAACATAACATATACAACTATACTGGCTAAAGCAAGTTATCTGTCTACTTTGTCCAAAATGCTTTGATCTCCTAAAAACACTTTCTCCTCCACAACACAAAAAGTTCAATTCCTAAATCCCGTTCACTCACTGTCAAAACCATCTCCAAGACATTCCTTTTTAAGAATCAAATTCCGACCAAGTGTTAAGGGTCTCATCACTGGGTGTCAAACAAATATTTCTTAAATGACTGACAAATGGCCTGTTTAACATGAAGTCTAGATGTCACAGGGCATTTCTAGAGCAGACATAATCTGGTGCTGTCCACATGAACAAAGTCCTATTACTGTTATTGGGTAGTAGTCAATACTTAAGCCAGAGCCTTATGACTGTTAATCATATTAAAAACCTTATGAACCATACAAAACCATTAATACTTGTATGTTGCCTGCCATAGAAACACAGACCTAGTTTTCCTTCACAAACTCACATACTGTGTCTGTTAACAAGGTGGCAACTTAGCTTAAGTTTTAGTTTCTTTTTCTCTTTCTCTATTTACAGCATTAAATATAACTATTTTAAACAACTGAAAGAGATGAAACAAGACAGGGAATTTAAGTAATCCAGACATTGTGAGACACATAAGACCCTTAGGTCCTTACCGAGAAAGAGCTCAAGACCCCACCTACAAAGGCTGACTGGGTAGAACTCGGTCCCAACCTGTGCATGCTTCTGTCGAGCGAAGAAGTAAAGCAATTCCTGCCACTTAAAAATCTTCAAGACAAATGCCTTTTAAAATCAACCTGGACCTTTACCTTCGTTCTCCACCGCCCTGTGAAACACCGTGCAGAAGTCCCAAGCCAATCTTCCCGCTTCGGTCCAGGACCAGGCCAAGACGAGAGGAAGAAAAACTCGAGAGAAGAGGCCCTGAAAGTCCGCAACGACGCGGCGGCCCGGGGGCTACCTCCCAGAGCCTGCCGGAACCGCCTAAGCAAAACAAAACACGAGTTTCAGCAACACCACACCCACCCGGACAGCCCTGCTCAGCCGCGTCCTCCCGGCCCAACTCACCTGGCCCGGCAGTAGGGGAGGCGGCGCAGCCCCGCAGCCCAACCGAGCCGCGGAGGCAGGGCGGCCCGGGAGGACTAGACCCGGCTCCAGTTCTGGCTGGCGACCTACGGCCCAGCGCGCCCAGCGAAAAAGACAGGGCCGACTAGGGCGTACAAGCTCTCGAGTAGTGTTAAAAAGAGGAAGCCCAAAGAGTCGCTGAGAAGGCGGCGCAGAAAAATCCGGAAGATCGACGTGACCCGGATGGGAATACCCGGCGTGGGGGGGAAGGTCACGCTACCAGCGGCCCTCCTGGCCCCCTCCGGAGCGCCCGCTGCTTCAGTGCGCAGGCGCACAACGGCCCTGGCCCGGGAGCGGAGGGACAAGGGGCGGAGGGGCGGAGGGGCGGAGGGGCGGAGGGGCGGAGGGGCGGAGGGGCGGAGGGGCGGGGGGGCGGAGGGGCGGAGGGGGGCGAGGCGGAGTCGTCGCCGCAACTAGGTGTTGCTGGCGTTACGTAAGGGTCCTTCCAAAATTGGTGAGGTGGCACCTCTCCGAGAAACGTTTCCTCAAGCTAGGTCCCTCTCTTCTCCTGTGGATCAGTACTAAGTTTTAGCAGCTTTTTTTCTCTTGACTAACAGAGCTTCTTGGAGATGAGCATGTCTTCCATGTGTCTTCAGCCCGCGTTCGGCGTCCTTCCGATCGATCGTCCTAGCCAGGAGCGCCTCACTCACAAAATACTTAGTGCTCGAGTAGATGTCTTCGTGTGTGAAATACCTAGGTTGTTTAGCATATTGATGTAAATCTGTGAACAACATGCCATTATTTTTCTTGTCCTTTGAAAATCTTTCTCATTCCTAATATTAGTGATTTGTGTTTTTCCCTGGCAAGAGGCTTACCGAGCGTCAGGAGTCTCAAATTTCAAAGCCTACTTTTTCTTCAGTAAATTTACTTAATTTTTCTGTTTTCTAATTCGGTGATTTTATTTGTTTCTTCTTTTAGTTTTTTAGTTTCAGTTTTCTAGTTCTTTAACTCAGAATCAGATTATTGATGGAAGTCTCTTTTGTAGTATAAATATTTGGTGGAACAAGTGCCCCTCCATACATTGCTTTAGCTGCATCCATGTATTTTGATATGCTGTGTTTTCATTTTCCTTCATAAACTATTTTCTAATTCCTCTATTGGGTTCTTCCTTGACTCATGTTCTTTGTAAGTGTATTATATTGTCTGAAATTATTGAATAATTTCTGAATATCGTTCAGTTACTTATAATTTAATGCCATTATGATCAGAAAACATACTTGTGTAATTTGAATCATTTTAAGTTTATTGACGTTGATTCTGTGGACCAGCTCAGTTTGTCTTGGTAAATGTTTGTGCGCATTTGAAACCAATGTGAATTCTGCATCCACTGAGTGGGTGGCTCTACAAATGTCAATCAAGCCAAGCTGGTTGATATTATTTCCTAAATCCTCCATATCTTTCCTGATTTTCTGTCTATTTACCCTGTTAATTACTCAGAAGGGAGTATTGAAACTGAACTATAATTGTGGATTTTTTTCAGTAGTTCTATCAATTTTCACTAAATGTGTAATTGGAAGCTCTTTTATTACTTGCTGTTTGTGTCTAGAGCCTCATGAGGTCATAGGTGGGGCTTTTTCAGAAGTGGCTGGATGTCATGTTACAATTAACAGTGTGTAATTACTAAATTTGTCTACTGATTAGCATAGTTCTGGGTATGAGTGCTTCCTGACCTTAGAGGAATACAAAGGGACAGAAAAAGCTGCTATTGTAGCTTATTGCTACTACTGCTGCTGCTGCTTATCTTCCTCTCTGCTCTGACCCTCTGCCATGCTACTTTGCCTTGGAGCCAGCCAGTTATGGACTGAAACCTCTACCAAGAATGTGCCAAAATAAATCTTTCCTCCTTTAACTTTGAGTGTGAGGTATTTTGTCTCAGCAACAAGAAAAGTGACTAAGACAGTTGTATAAATATTTATATTGTTCTGTTATATAGATGAATTTACCCTTTATAAAAATTATTATGAAATCATTCACTTTATAAATGATCTTTCTCTTCCCTGGTAATATTCTTTGCCCTGAAGTGTACTTTATCTGTTTGTAATAGAGCCACGCTAGTTTTCTGTTGTATAGTATTAACATGTATATTTTTAAATGAAAGCATAATTTTAGTTTTCATAAAGACCATTAGAAAAAGAAAAAAAGTTCCTCAGACAATTGAAGAAAAAAAGAAAGAAAATTAAATAGAAAAACCTACAGTTCACTCTGGGACACATTACCCTAATATTCAAACCCTAGCTATTAGCAAGAAAACTTAAGACCAGTATATCTCATAACCATAGATACAAAAATTCCACAATATATAAAAAGATAATCTATCATGACCAAACAGGGATTTATCTCAGGAATGCAAGTTTGAATTAGTACTGGAAAAATTAACCAATGTGATTCAATGTGATACTAAGACTAAAAAAGGAAGAAATGAAGGAAAACTAAATAATCAACTGAATAGAAGCTGCAAAAGCTTTGGACAAAACCCAGTATGTACCTAAATTACAAAGAAACTTCCTTAATAAGAGAGTGTCTATAAAAGGCATGGAACTCAATGGTGAAGAACTGAACATTGTAACCGGATGAGACCTCGAATAAGACAGGGTTTCTGCTTTGACCACTTCTGGGAGGCCGGTTCTGTGCAATAAGGCAAGAAAAATGAGCAGCATTCCACCTTAAAAGTTGACATATTGAAAATCCTATAAAAATCTGTTTTAAGAATCTACAAAAAAAGCCATATACCCTAATAGATGAATAAGGACACAGACTCATCATATACAAAAAATCAATTGCATTCGCATTATGCTAGCAATGGAAAATCAGAAACTAAAATTTTAAATGCCACTTAGAACAGCATAAAAATATTTGTGAACTTGGCCAGGTTAGGCACAGATTCCTTAGATGTGGTACCAAAAGCATCATCCAGTTTAAAGGAAACAAATAAATGGGACTTAACTAAAATTAAGTATTTCCCTTCCAAACACACTGTTAAGAAAAAGAGAAGAATAGCTGGGCATGGTGATGCACCCTGTAATCCCAGCATTTGAGAGGCTGAGACAGGAGGATCACTGTGAATTTGGAACCTGCCTGAGCTGCAGAGTGAGTTCAAGGCCATCGTAGAATACATAACAAGACCATATCTGAAAAACAAACAAACAAGCAAATCAAAAAGACAAATCAACAATTGAAAAAGATATTTCCAAATCACTTATCAGATAAAAATTTGCATCCATATTTTTAAACTATTTTTAAGAAAATAACCCATTAAACAAATGAGCAAAAAAGTTTTATGAGACAACTTACCAAAGAAGCCATATAAATACCAAGCACATGAAAAAACATACCATTATTAGTGATTATAATAATACAATTTAAAACTATAATAAAATAGTACTACTTACTTAATGGTAAAATAAAAGATTAATCATGCCAAGTATTGATGAGTACACTAAGTACGTTAACTGAAACTGTCGTACACTACTAAACAAAACTTAAAATGCCACAACCGCTTTGAAAAATACTTCAGTTCCTGGAAAAGGAAGTAGATGTTTACATGTGATCCAGCCATTCCACTTCTAGGTGTTTAACCATAAAATAAAAGAAAGAAAATTATATCCCTACAAAGATCAATACACAAGGATTTATACCCAAAGAGAACACAAGTGTCCACCAACAGGTTAATGGATAAACAATGGTAAATCATACAATGGAATATCACTCAGAATAGAAAGAAGCAAACTATTAGTACATGCAACATGGGTCAAACTCAGTTCTGTTCAATGAAAGAAAACAGACCAAAAACAAAACAAATGAAAACGCATGTGACCAATTTATACAAAATTGCAAAGCAATCCCAAGACTTGGGAGACTAAGGCCAGCTTGGGCTACAAAGTGAGTTGTAGTCCAACTGTATAGTGAAACTCTGTCTCAAAAAAAGACAAAACATAAAATAAAAAAATATTTCAAAACATGCAAAAAAATGGTTAGTGAAAAAAGGCAGGTTAATGGTAGCCTGGTTGATGGTAGAAAGGTAGCAGAGAAGGGCAGGAAGAAAGAATTGTAAAGATGTTCATGATCTTGATTGTTGTAGCTTTATTAGTGTGTTCATACAGTAAAACATATGCATCCTGTTATGTCTCGATTACACCTTACAAAACTACTAAAAGAAATGTATTGGTCGATGTTGCCCTTTGAGTAAATCTCTTAAACCATGCATGATTTTGTAATATGCTACACTGGTCGTTTGGAAATTTGGCTTACTTTGGAAACAACCTAAGTGCCCATCAACTGAGGAATGGATAAAAAAGTTGTGGCATTTTTATACAATGGAGTACTACTCAGCTATAAAGAATGATCACATCGAGATATTTATAAATAAATGGACACGACTTGAGACCATTCTCTTAAGCGAAATAAACCAAACTCACAAGGGTAAATACCACATAGTCTCCCTAGTATGAGATTTGATAAGAGTATATAAGACTTTATGGTAAGCATGAGTCCCCATCTCATAGCTTTGAAGTCTTTCAAAGTTTTCAATCATCAGTTGGAATGGTGTTATCCTGTTTTGTTTGACTATATCATACGTGATGATATGAACAGCTGTTTTGAAGAAAACATTATGACAGCTATTGCTGATTTAATATTATCCTTC
>PVJX010014320.1:0-44997 GCA_004027295.1 Dolichotis patagonum
TGATCTGCTCTGTACTGCCCCCTTTTGTTTTATTCTCTTTTAAATAAAAAAAAAAGAAAAATAAGAATACCCACAATCCCCCTTCTTGACTTATTGAGACAAATAAACATTATACCTGATCTACCTTATGTATAAGACACCCTTCTACACACACACACACACACACACACACACACTATATATATAATGATATAGATTATAGATTTTGGTATTTTTTAATGAACATTTTAAGCATTATTTTGACCAAAATGATCAAACATTATCTTGTTATAAATACAAAAATAGGTCTTTATCACATTGTACTTAATTATCATGCCATTGTTAAATTACTATTTTTTAAAATTTATTCACTTATAAATAATACTTCAACTGCAAGCAGAAGTAGCAAAATGACATCAAGGATTTGGAGGTAGATTTATTTTACATCAACAAGCACTGATCAAAATCATTCCCAAAATATCAGGCCTGAAAGGCTCAGGGAAGGAGGTGTGTATGGAATCTGCAAAGGGGAGGTACAGAGGCAGAGTACTTAGCTGTCTTTAATTGGTTTTTACAATATGCATCATAGCTGTTTCTAAGAAACAGAAGAAACCAGAACTACAACAGGAACTGTTACTTGGGCAAATAGCAGACAGACTTGGGGGAATTTTGTGGTATTCTACCAAACTGAGTATTTTATTTTTTCCACAATTTCTTCATTTCTGATCATGTATGGAATAGACATCTAGAAATAGTCTACAGTATCAACAGTAGGTTAACTGTTAAAAATGCAAGTAAATTTTAGGTCTAAACTTTAGAGTAATTGAGGCCAACAGATTTTAAGTGACTGGGGGTTCCCTCACTACTCTAGGAATGCTGAATTTTGTTTTTCTCTGCTTCTAACTCCAGTCCAGTGTCCATAAAACTTTCTTATTTCATTACCTGTCAGACTATCTTGTCACCAGGCATAAATAAGCCACATCGGCTTACATAGTAACTTTCATAGCACTGTGCATAGAAGCAGCAACTGCACTTGTGTGAGTTGCCTTCCTGGTTAATAATGCTTTATGTCAATTAAAAACCCTCTAGTAATCAATGTGACACTACACCATATGGACAAAGGAAAAGTTTACTTAGTCATTACACAACATAAGGCAGTATTTCTCTTGCTTTTATATATGGTTAGATATGGGTTGAAAGTAACATTGCCCATTTCTCAGTGTCATCAGTTAGCTCAGAGAGGTTAAGTAGATAATTTTTTTCCAGACAACTTTTATATTCTTCACTTGGAAAATATAATGAGGTTGTAGAAGTTGAAAAGGGCAGCATAGTTTCTCACCTTAGAACCAAAGCCAAGTGCCCTTTTAAGAGAAAGAACAAATCAATTAATCAATTAAAGGAACATTGCATTTTTGTCAACAAAATAAAACTTTCTGTGTGGTTTTTCAAGGAAATGTATCCCATTAAAGAACACTGCAAACAGAAATACTCTCAGCATTCAACTAACTAAAGACAGATGCATGTGTTTATCATTCTTCTCCCATGCCCACTGCCTGAGGCAGTGGAAAGTTTTCTCTGAGATCCTTTGCCTTATCTCTTCCAACTTTTTATTTTCATCCTCAATGGACTTCAATGCTTACTTCAGTGAATATAAATATATTTCCTGTTTTAGGACTTTAACAATACAGTTTACTAATATCCTCTACTCTTTCTAGGCCAATGGATTATACCTCAAATGAAGGTATTCAATAAAGCATCATCTTAGAAGAAAAGTAGCCTGGACTTTAGCCATCTTCCAAGTACTCATAAAATGTCTCTTTCTCTAATGTTGAAGTAGACTAAGACAAGGGAGATTTGTAAAAGAGATTAGCTCTGTTTGCAATGTATGAGCTCAAGGAAAAACATGGTTTTAAAGGGTTTAATTAAAGCAAAGGATATATATATATATATATATATATATATATATATATATATATATATATATTTAAGTCTCTGTTTTTTCCTTCATCTTTGTGACCTCATGGTTATCTAAGACCAATAGTTGTGGATGCATTGCAGTATGTAAGAGTGAAAAGGAATACGAAAGGGGTCCAAAAAAGGGAAGAGATAGCAAAGGAACAGAAACTCTTTGTGGAAATCTGCTCTTGTAAATTAGTCTTTCTAATTCAAAAGGATCTTTGAACCCTAGTCTCAATGTTTATTCATGTACTTATTCAAGTTATACAATGAAAAGTTCCAAAATACGAATCTAATATATGAGGGTTTGGGGCTATACCATTAAAAAAGACAAACAATCTTTCTGTAACATTTGTATTCTAAGAAGCAACAAATATTCTCAACAAGGTATCATCACCTAATTATTTTATGGTTGCACTATAATTGAAAATGAAATAAGGTGTCCAGAATCAATTAGAAAAAGTTTGCTTGAAGAATTAGAGTTGGAATCGAGCTTTGAGACACGAATACTTAACAGAATACTATCATAACCAAGGTAAAGAACACTGCATATGTCTAAAATGGAGAAAAATACATACATTCCAAGAACTGAAAGGTTTTAAATTGGGCTAAACAAGAAAGCACATGAGCTGTCAGCATGAAATGAATCCATAAAGTGGACATTGCTCACATATCAAACACATTCTAATATTAATTCTTAAAGCAATAAAAAGACATTTAAAAAGTGGATGGATCTGAGAACTATTTAGAAACATTTACATTTTATGACTAAAAGATAAGCAAGAAATGACGACCAAGAACGATCCTAGAATTCGTTAGAGCAATTACAAGAATGGAGTTAGCAGGGTTTGTTACATGTTGTTTTTGTTTTAAAAAGGATAAAACCAAGGAAAATAAAACAATAAAACAATTGAAAATAAAACAGAATGAAACTAATAAAAATAGACCAGTAGAAGTGATACAGAACTTCAAAACCTTATGAAATCAGCAACAGCTACCATACTGCCTTTTGTTGTCTTCAAAATAGCTGCAGATACCCTTAGACATAGTAAAAGTCAAACAGAATAGAATAGAAACAATAAAAACAAAACAATGAATACAATAAAGGACCTCAAAACAAGCCAATACTAAATCCAAAATGGCTAACATAATATGACTTGTTATCTTTTAAATAGCTGTTCATGCCATCAATTTAACATAATCAAACAAAACAAAGAAGAATAAAACCCAACCCAACAAAACAATGAAAATGATACGGTTTCCAGGTGGGGAGCACTTCCTGGTGAGGCCTGGTTCTCTCTCTCCACAATCCATGAATGACACTGACTCACAGAGCGAGGCCTGGGTCTAGCTGTCCCCACGCTGGCAGCCACCAGCTTGCTCTTGCTCATGGTGCCGGTTTCCAGGTGGGGATCACCCCCTGGTGAGGCCTGATTCTCTCTCCCCACAGTCTGCAAATGGGACTGACTCACAGAGAGAGGGCAGCGATTGGCTGTCCCCACTCCAGCAGCAGCTCATGCATGGAGCCAATTTCCAAGCAGGGATCACCTCCTGGTGAGGCCTGGTTCTCTCCCATCACAGTCTGTGAATGGCTGTGTTTGTTAAATATTACAAAGACTCTTGATAATGCATTACAGATTCCTAAGCAACTATAAGTAAAAAACATGCAAAATTAGAAAACTTACATGCTTCAGTAGCAAAAGTGTGGGGAAATTAAGGTAAGATTAATTTTATGGTTCAGTGGAATCAAATACTGAACTGTATTAAACCCTCTTTCTTTCAATTCTTAAATTGTTTGTGTAATTTTTCCTGTTGAGTAGATGAACTTCCTTCATTCCATAAATTACATGGCTAAAGTCATCCCTTTATTTCTAAAGCATAAATTCTGTAAGCTTGAATAGTTTTTCCTTCCTATTTTAGTTTGGAAATTCTCAGAAAACAATTAATATTACCTTTTCTGTACTGCATTTCGGTGGCTGAAAGTGTAAATGCTCATCAAAATAGTAGTGAAAAAACTCACTGAATAACTCACTGCTCACCTTAAAATCACATTTTTTTACTCACCAATTGAAAATAGGTGGACATTAGGAAAAAAATCAAACTGGATGGTAGAAGGCATATAGAAAGTTTTGGAAACCATAAGCTTCAGATGACCATAAGTATCTAATAGACAGTTTTGAGGGGCAGTTAGATTTCCAAGTATGTAACTCCAACATGTTGGCTAAATTATACATTGACTTTGAGGTAAAGTGCCTATGGATGACAACTGAAGCAAAAACACATGATATTATACAGTGAAATAATAAAAAGGAAATAAAATACATTTAAGATAAACTTTGAGATAACATTTAAACTATCTGAGCAAAGAAACTGAAGACTAAGGAGGAAGAAAAATAAAAGACTTCAAGCTAAAGGAAAAACACCTTTCAACATTGGTGTTGTGATCAATTGGAGTATTTCATGAGTCACTTTGAGTAATACTTAAAACATGTTCCACGGACCTAGAAAAAAGAATAGTCTCAGGAATAATGAGCATGTTATTGGTAGAGTGATGATAGTGGAGAAGGAAGCCTGATTGGAAAAGGGAGAAAGCAAAAAAGTAAATTTCACTAGGAACTGACTATGCACCACAGAATGGAAAGACTCAGTTTTATTAAAACTAAATTCAGGTAAATTTTTTTGTGATTTTTTTATAGTATGTATGGGTGTTTTCATGTATGTATATGTTAGGACAGACTATCAGAGTCTACATGGACCTATTTGTATTTGTTCTTCATTTCAAAGTTTACACTAAGAATGCCAAATGGAAAGGAGTACAATATGAAGACAGGGAGAAATATATAGAAAAGGTATAAAAAGTAAAGATAATAATAGACAAATTTTCTTTTCTAAATTTAAAACAATTTTTTTTATCAGAACCATAGTATTTTGGGTTTTTTGATGTTGTTTTGCCAGTTTCCTATACTCAATGATTTTTGTCCAAGTTCAAGATCTCTATAAGACTACTTTAGAGCACTTAGCTCTAATGGACAGAATAAATTTTTGATCTTTATATTCAGCATCTGTCTTAGTTACTTTTGTAACTGTTGAGAGAATGGCACCCACAGTCAAGGGAGGGAAAGTTTATTTAGCTCAGAGTTTGTAGAAAATTCAGTCCATAATCAACTGGCTCTAAGACAGGGTAGCATGGCAGAGGGGTAAAAGTCAAGGAGTGCAGAAGATCACAGAAGCCACAAGGGAAAGACCTTAACTGCATTTTTCTAATGTTTCTACACTCTGTCTAGGTTACCAGGATTAGTGCAATGTCAAACCAATCAATGTCCTTATTTAATAATCACACACATACTTAATCTCAGCATTACAGCACGAATCAACCCCACATTTTAGATTCAGCCACCTCTGAAACAGTTTCACCTATGTCCACATGAGGATTTTGGGAGACATCTAAATACAAGTCATAACAGCATTTAATTTCATTTTATATAGGAAGAGGAAACAAGCAGCAATATCTATGTGTTTGTTTCTATTAGCCCATTTATAATTTATCAACTAAAAATGTTGACTCAAATAAAAATATCGCACTCCATACACATTCTTAATAATGGCAAGCAAATTTAAGTATCTTTTGAAACATCGTTGGGCTCAGAAATAATAATCCAAACTATGATACTTTAAAATCCTAAAAACTTTGAATTAAAAGTCATTATAATTAATTCTAAATAGAAGTTCTTAGAATCTACCTTAGCAGTAAAATCACTCTGTCTGTGTTTCTCCCCCCAAGTTCTGTGAGAAGCTGTCTCAGAAATTTGCTTATCTAGAACAAAAGAAATGCCATTGTCCTAAGATTTCTACATAACAAACTTATTCAAATAACCAAGAAAGATTAAGAAGCAGAAAAACAGACAATAAAGTCAGATTACTCAGTAATACTTTTGTTTTTAGCTCCAAGGTCAGTTCTGAGAGATTACATGGGAGACTTTCTGAACAGCAGCACATCTCACATTCTCCGGAGAGCTCCGTTCTTTACCTTCCTTTAACCAGTCTCTGCTGTCCCTGTGGATGCGAGGAGCTTTGTTCCAGGCCAGTGTCTGCTCTTTGAACGCACACATTTATTCAAAAAAGAATTTACCATTTCAACAATAATTAATACTGTTTTTAAGGGAGAAAAATTACTTCCCATTTAATGTTATTTTGGCCCCTTTTGATATTAGCTTCAAATTTTATTTTTGGAGACTTTTTGCAGTGAATGAGGAAGGCTCTGAGGTTTCAGAGAGATGTGTGAACAATATTATAGGAGGTTGAGGGCAAAATTATAGGGTATTCAGTGTAATGATCCCTACTCCAAATTCAGCCACAGAACTTACAATTTATATTTACATGTTATGTATTAATTTCCTGCTTAAAAGTTGACTTAAAGGTAAATTTCACTTATTAGAAAAAAAAAGGTTTTGTAAAATACTTGCCTACCCAATTTCTAATTTCTCTTCTAGCTTTAAATTTTCAATTTCCAAATTCTTTCCTAAAATTGTGTTCGTAAGTAGAAGTGATATTGACTTTTAACAGGGCAGAGTACTCACAGTCTGTATTATTTTCTGACAACCGCTTTCTTTCAATTCAACATTTATCTTATCTTTCATACTTGGTGCTTGACAAATTTTCATCAGTGTTAATCCCATCTCCAGAGATTATCAGTTAAAGTTCAGAATATTTCTCATATTAGAGCTTGAAGCAGTTATATGTCCATGTAGTATCTGAATACCTGTACAATTAACTGCAGAATTACATGCTTTCTAACAACCTCTAGTCCTGTTTACTTGTATGTCAGAGATTTCAAGGACATCTCATTCATCAAGCTTATGCGGTTATGGATAGAATTTCAAAATATTTGAGAAGATACATTTCCTACCCAGAAAATACTCATTATAAAGTTAAAAGGACTCTAATTTGAAAGAAAAAGTGTCCACACATTCATCTTTTGTTCTCTTTGTCTGACTGAATTTTTCCTAACATAAAGCAAGTCATATACATAGAGTTACTAGGATTATTCCAGCATAATACTAGTTCTATTTTATTAGGTTGTAGAGTTAGTGTTTAATCTCTCTTCATACCTTTTAGCTTCATTTCTGTTAAAGATGCTGATCATTGGTTTCAAAGAGAAATGCTTCTGAATGTTAGTGATTTTCCAAATTTTTGCTGATAGTGCAGCAGGATGGATATGCAATGCCAGGGTATCTGTAAGAAGCAAATGAAGAAAAAAATCAATATGCAGATAGCCTTGACAAAGCATTTGATTTTATATTATTTTCCCTTTATTGCTGAGTTAGAACAAGTACAACTGTGGGTCATAGGAAAGTACAGTGAAGCTAGGGATGATCAATTTGAACAAGATCTCCAATCAGTAGCAGGAAAGCCTTCATTCTGGGGTTCATACTTTTAGTAATTCTTGTTTTAGAGAAATAATTATGGAATGCCTTCCATATAACAAAGTGGATTGGCACTGGGAAAACAGAAACTTTATAGGAAATACTTCTTGATCTCCAGAAACATAGAGGAAAAAATAAAACTATTTTTAACTTATTATATATCTAACACACCTGTGGCAAAAGGGGAAGCACAGTAAAGATTAACTAATTTTGGGGTGGAGGATACCAGGAATCAAACTCAGGACTTTGAGCTTGCCAGAGAGTTGCTTATGCCACTGAACTATATCACCAGCCCTAAGATTAGCTAAACTTAATATGAGCGGCCAAAATATGAGGCCCAGTGTTGCCCACTGAAGTGTATAAATGCCCTCGCCTCTTTGTAAAGTATAAATTCTCAATATCTGGAACACTCAGAAGGATATGGCTTGTTTCTTTGTCCTTCAGAAATCAAAAGTGGTAAATTAACTGGACATGATGGCACACAGCTGTAATCTAAGTTCTTTAGAAGGTTGAAGCAAAAGCATCCGAAGTTCACTCTTGGTCTCTGCAATTTATAATTTAGTAAGATTGTGTCTAAAAACATAAAGTGATGTATCTCCATTACAAAGGCCCAAGCTTCAATCCTCAGTACTGAACTATAAATGAATAAATAAATAAATAAATAAATAAGGAATAAAACAGAAAAGGGAACCTTAACAAACAGACAAATAAGAAAAATGGGAAATAGGAAGATAAAAAAGCCAATAATAATGATGTCAATAAATTATATAAGTCTTGCACACAGTAGAGTCACAAACAAAAAGAATACCACACAGAAGATTTTCAGTGTGTAGTAAACAACAGTTCCCTGCTTGGGAGCTTGCGACGTAGATTACATGGGCATGCATAACAGATGAGTCATCTAGTATGTGAGTGCTAGGTACTTTTTACATGTTTATTTCATTTATTCCTCACAAAGCCCTTGCTGAACTAACTCATTCTAGTTAACAAATGAGATGAAGGCTCCAATTAATCAAGAAAGATTCTGAGCATAAATCATAGATACGAAATTTGAGACATTAAATTAATTTAATTATCTAATTGAGGTTGTATCTCTGATTTTAGAGCTCCTTGGGAGTCACTTCCTTGATGGGATACATTACTATTATGTGTCTATAAATGACATTCAAGAATTTCTTAATACTACTTTAATCTTATTCAAGGAATGATGATACTTCCTAATTTAGGGAACAGTATTGGATAAATTCAAACACAGGTCAAAATCATGAATTGTACTGTGTACTGCTCAAGGACACAAATCCTGTTGATTTAATTCCAAGATCATGAGGACTCAGTAAGCTTTCAAGTAAAAAATAATATTCAATTTCAATATTCAAACATAATATTGAGTATTCAATCAAAATGATTTAAAATGGTTGATTGCTTTAGTTAATGTTTTTGTTTAATAGTTCTCATTTTCAGTCTCTTAAAATAATGAGAAGCATCACAGTAGATTCTTTGTCTTTTGTCTTTATTCTCTTCCACTTTTACCCCTTTTCCTTTCTCCTCAGTGTGAGCAACATTAACAGTCTTCGCCCTTGACCCATTTACTAGTGATCACAGACAAACACTTTCCTATTCCAGTTACTTTCATGTCCTAGTATACCAGGTATGGTTAAGTCATACACTGAGTCAATTCCCTGCCTATCTCATATGGCTGGGAAATAACCCTGAGATATTCTCTTAGCCTACATTTGAATCTATATTAAAAAGTCATGACAAAATGCCTCTTTTATATAATTTGATGTTTAATGGTCTGTTTTTATCTTACATAAAACATTGTACATAGCTCTGTGGCACAACACCTGCCTGGCAAGTGCAAGGCCCTGAGTTCAATTCCCACTAGAAAGAGAGAAAGAAAGAAAGAAAGAAAGAGAAAGAAAGAAAGAAAGAAAGAAAGAAAGAAAGAAAGAAAGAAAGAAAGGCAGGCAAACACATTTCTGCTTTGGTCTTTATTATGAACTTGCATCTACTTTAATTAATTTGTATTCGTGTGTAAGCTCTGAAAGCCCTGAGAAGGTGGCAGAACTCCTTGGATTACTCATACGTTTTTTACTCATGGACAAGGAGTAAGGGGAGTTCCGTGAACTGTGCTGCTAAGCAGTTGAAGACCTTGGACAATTTAATTGACATTTACAAGTCTTGCATGCTTCACTTTTAAGGGGATTATAATATTCATCATATAGATGCATCATAAGGTGATATGACACAATTTATTTAAAAGAGACACTAAATTTTTGACTAACAAGTATTATTGAGTGATCATACTTTCTGTTATCTAATCCAGTGCTTAAAAATAATACAGGCCTTAATAAATTATTGATGATGATAAAGTTGAAAGAAACTAAAATTACACTCTTTAACTGCTACCCTACTAATTAGTAACATTCATAGGCTAAATTTCTCAGACAATCCTACATTTCCTTCAATGTGATACAATTGGCTATCTATTAGAAAAATGTTCATAATTTAGTTTATTTCATGTTTTATGGTCTTTCCAATCCTCTTCCAACTGCCCTGTATCCTCTCAGAATGAAATGGAGATCAAAAGACCCTACAAAAGGATGCCTGTGCATATGTAAAAGTTAAAAAAAAATGCCAGGCATATCATTGAAAATGGGCATTTGATTAGAAGCTGTGCCATAAACCAGTGCTATAAGTTCAGGTGAAGTCAATAGTTTATATATGAGTCAGTTAATAATACTGTGTAATTGGTTTAAACTCCTTTTTTATATCATGAGACACTTGTAAAGATGGTGTGCAATAAAATTTCCCATGTGTGAAAATGCACTTAACTTCTGTTATGTCAAAATTTTAGGTGGTACCAGGTGACACCTTAGTGATATCCTCCTTTAAAAATAATCCAATTCAGTTTGAATTTCTTTACATGCTAATGTGGTTATTATACATATTACATCAACTACTTGGAGGTGTTTATGGTAAGTCCTTACCTGATTGCAGACACTAGTACAACCCAGATGATATATTTGGATTTTGATACAAGGCTTCAAGATATAAAATGTAACTCTAAAAGAGTAGATTTAAGGCAAATAATTGTTTCTGAGTTTAAATTAAAAAAAAACTGAAGAATGAAACATATTTGGGAAGTGTATTTGACACAAGTGAGAATATTAACATAATCATGTAGCTTTTATTGTCAGCATCTTATAGAAATGAATGACCTCTAAATTGAACATAAAATCTGTACTGTTCTCCTTTGCATTAAACCTTATACCCCATTCTCCATCAATCTGCAGTAAAAGTTTTTTTTTTTCGTGATTGTCAGTCAGATGATAAATGGAATAGGAGGCATGCTGATAACATAATTAAGGAGAGATAGCTTTGAGTCAAGTTAGAGGCAAAAATTAAAATAAAAACCAAGTTAACTAGTTTGTACACAGCACCCTATGGAGCATGTTTATTGAAGTGTCTTAGGTCTAGCTTTCTCCACCACTAGGGGTCGCAATTACACAGCACACTCACACAACAAACAGCTGGTGGGCCAAAAAGGAGGGACTAGAAATCACCATTTGGAAATGGTTTTGAGAATTGTGTGCAGAGTACACTGAAAACGCATTTGCCATATGCCTGCCAGGTTTAATTATATGTTAAGGGGTAAGAAGATACAATTGGCATATAGACTTGCTCCAGCCTATTTTTCCAGTCTTATTTTTCTCTATTTCCTCATAAAATGCCACTTGGAACCAGATTTGAAAGAGACTCTCCCCAACACAGGTTTCTGGCATTTACCATGGCAGGACAATTTGACATTAAAGACTCAAAGTCTTCTGCGCAAAATAAGATTAAGAGAGGAAATCTGTATGGTTAACCTATGGAAAGCTTGCATAAATATATCTATTTTTTCCAAAAGCAAGGGTATAAAACACCATTGTCAAAAAATGTACAGAAAAATAAGTACATCAGCACTTTTAAAATATTTTTGGAAAGAAGAATGTAAAGAATACTATGAATTTCTATAACTATTTCTTTTATAAGTAATTTTAGTATTGTCCTATAATTTAAGAATGGTCTAAATAATTATGTTTATATCTTTGAATAAACACTTACTGATAGTGACACAAAGAATGTTTCTGCACCTGATCCTCAGTGTCTTTTGGTTTTATTTATGCAGTTTTCAGTTTCTGTGCCTTAAACTCCAGAGTGGAGTTAAACTCCCTGCTCCCTCTGTTCCTTCCTATGCTTGCTCACCTCTCTCCCTTCTCACAACAGCTAGTCTCAGAGGGCTTTCTTAAAATCAACATTGTACTCATTATCTTTGCCACTTTTTACCAAGGTTTCTGTAAAAATTTAATTTTCTGGCATTTCTTTACCTTCCTTTTCTATGCACAACCATGAATTTCCTTTTGCTGTGACTGTACTCAAATAAATCAACTTTAGTGTATACTTGAACAGAAAATTTCACAAATGCCAAAAAGTTGCTCAGAAATAAATTCACATATGCAATTTCAGGGAATTTGAGGGCTGTGATTAGAACTGCATATTTCTCTCTTAGATATAGACATAGACATAGATGACATAAATAGATCTCTACATATCAATAGATAGATGAGAGATGATAGATGGATATGAAGTTTCTTACTCTTAAGTGATTTATGCAATTATTCTTATCTCTAAATTAGTAAATATGGACAGGAAGTTAATTAAAAATAATTGCATTCTCCATGAACAAAGATTAGGTATCACCAAAGTGAACAAGCCGAACAGTGACTGCACTTTTATAGTTATGTAGGCAGGGTGGTCAGTGAGATAAGCCAAATCAACAGGTAGACGGGGAGTTGGTAACCAGCTTGTGTTTAAATCCTGCTTTACCAAAGATTATTGTGAACATGCACAACCGTCTTAAATTCAGGTATTCGAACTATAATGTAAAATTCCAATTTAAAGTACTTCGATGAGGATGAAATTACTATTTGAATGCACTTACATGAAATAAAAACCTCAAACTTTCAGAACATTTAAGTGGGGATAAGGAGTTTCCAGACCTTACTGGGATGACCAAACTACGGGCTCAGCTACTAAAACATTGCAGGTTTTGAAGCATGAGTCTTGGTTTTTAAAATTCCTCTTTCACAGAGTTTTAGAGACCTCTATAAAATTGAATGTGAAGCCTGAACTTCTTCTCTGGATACATGGTTTATTTTTCGGCAAAACATGCATACATCAGAACCCCAAATTCTGACTTAAAATAGGGTTGAACAGTGTTTCTGAAACTACAACAGTGATAATACCTGTAACTATAACTTGGTTAGGTCAGTATAACCAAGTCTTACATAGCTGAAGAAAAATACTTTTATTCATTTGAGTAGTTGGGGAGGGAGAAAATAAAAAAAAACTTCTAATGGAATAGAATCTTTGCTCGTGTCGACATAAAAAGCAATGCAAAGTGGATTATAAATTTATATATTTTTAAAACTATAAAATATTAAGATAAAATAGGTTTTGATAATTATACACTACAGTAATTTTTCTAAGACAAAATAATTAGGGATATAAAAAAGAAAGATATATAAATCCCTAAAAAATTCAAAGTTTTGAACAGCAAAACATGGAAAGCATCCATAATTTTGGTGTGATAATTTTCATTCATTTTTTCAAATTTATGGTTTTTTCAAGTACATGTTTGCAGTCCCTAATGTTTACATTGCTTTGTGTAGTTGGTATGTGTACATAATACATCTTAATTCCTTTCTGAATCCCCTCTCTCTACACGCCTTCCATCTCTTAATTCCCCTCCCATTTGGTGATGATCTATCTCCCTACTTCCTATTATTTATCTTGTATTTTGCTCTTTGTTTCTCATTTAGGTCTCATAATGTTTTTTAAAAATCTAAAAATTGGTAAAACACAAAAAGCTTTAAAATTTGCTCCATGAGAAAAATAATAATATATAAACGAATTATAGAACATGACAAGTTAATAACAAAATTGTAAAGAAACAGTTTACTATTGAGAAATGAAAATACAAACACCAATTAAATATGACACTAACTGTTTGGTATTATTTCAATTACAGAAGAAAAGCACATTCATTGAAATATATTTTTCCCTAAGGGTAACTTGAAGTATGGAAATTACTTTGCTTCATTTTTATTTGTGCATAACTATACATATAAACATATGTGCCACATCATTGAGATACATGGCTTGTGTTGATGATAGTTTTATTTTTTGAAAGGTAAAATATTTAGCTGGAGTTTTTCCTGGATTATAGAGTTCTTTTCATTGGATATCTTCTTATGTTAGCACATGTAACTATTTTATTTTTCTAACAAGTTCAAGACAAAGACACAGCTATAATTAACCTTTTTATTGATAGGTAGTTAAGTACTTCATAATGTTTCCTTACAAAATCATGAAATACATTTTACATGTCACAATTTGAAATGCTTTTCTTCACAATTGCTAAAATGTGTAAGTAATTGGTGGTACCTGATATGACATGGACAAAGGAGAACAAATATTATGTCACACTACTGGTGGGAAAATAATGCCAAAAGAGCGAGAGAGAGAGAGAGAGAGAGAGAGAGAGAGAGAGAGAGAGGGAGAAGAAAAGAAAAATTAAACTATTTGAGAGCAGTTTTTCAGAATAAAAACTAAATTGTTAACAGCAGTTACTTCTATAAAGAAATTTTATTACAAGATATGAAGTAATTTAGAAAGAATTTTACTTTCCATAAAATACCTTATTGTTGGAATTTTTAAATAAGTATACATCCACTTGCAAAACAAAACTAAAACCTAGACTAGAAATATAAGAATTCCATGGTCAAATCTTTTTTCTATACATACCGCCAATTTTATTTCTTGCTTGAAAATCTATAATGCTAATTAATCTGTGAGAAATCCCACGTTACTCATATGCTGCATCCTTTAGTTAAATAACTCTCATTAATGTGTCAATGATTATTTCTGTAAAACACTTTAGAAAGCCATGCTGATTTGCAGTGAATAGCTATAAAGAAAAATAGATTTCCCCAATAACAAATTGCTCAAAATAAAACACACGCAAGATTTTCATGAATATCAGCCTCATGCCTTTAGTTTGAAGAGCAAGCAGTCTCTATGAACAAAAGACACTTTCCATGACGGCTTCAGTAATTACCTCTGTGCTTGAGAAACTTTGTGTTTCAGGACAGTTTAGACTGCTAGCCACAAGTACGTGGTCCCTGCAGGAAATCATTGAGCCCAGGAACCTAATACAATGAAAATCATTTACTCTAATATGTTTCAATATAGCTCCAGTGTGTGGCTTGAGGCATGAGCAAGATATAACACAGTTCCTTCATTTTCTCAAACTATAGCTCCTTTTAGTTTGCCTCTCCTACTTTAGCTACTGACATTCAAATTGACTTTTTGCATTTATAAATCCAGTTTCTGTCTTGTTTTTACCATTGTCCACTGAGACCACTGCTGTGATTTTCTGCTGATGCACAAGATAGGAGAAAGTGTCTTGGAAAATGCACCACTTATTCCAGTCATTTTGCTAAAGGACACTCAAGTGTGGGTAAAGTCGTCAGAGAAAATGACAGAGAGCTGCATGCTGCTGTCAGGAATTGCTTCCTCATCAGTGGCCCAATTTTCAAAAGCTAGACTAAAATCTCATATGCTCTTCAGCTTTCAGACAAGTAATATATGAACTATAAGACATCTTAACTACAGGTTTGAGCAGGGTTTTTTTTTTTAAAAGGAAAAGAAATATAAAGCAAGAAATGAAACACTAAAAAAAAAAAAAATTCTCAGTGTTGCAAAGTCCTAGCCAGGGACACTAGTGCTTTGAAAAAAGTAGCAATAAACTTGAGCCAAATGTCAACCACAGATATTGGAAAGTTTAGAGAGTGCTTTGTGTTCTGCATGTTCTACGAGAAAAAGAAAAAGTGAAGAATAAGAGTACAGAGTGTGGGAAGAGGAAAGGAAAAGGAATTGCAATTTCCAACAATGGGAAGTTTATATTTCACAACGCAAACACAGAAAGAAAAAGGAAGAAATTAGGACAACAGACAGGAAGAAAGACAGAAAGAAGAGGGAAAAGAGAGGCAGTTCCGTATTTCACAAGATGAGTCCCAGAAGGCAATAATTTTAAGATGATGAAAGGTATTTTTACAAAAAATAAAGCCAAATTAACAATAAATGACTGAGGTAAATTTAATGTGAAGTTTTTCAGAACTTTTGCTTTTTAAAAATTTCCAGACTTTAAAAAAGTGTATATCTTTTTTAATTTAACATTGAAAAATGTTTTTATTGATACCAAGTCTATTACCATTGCAAAACTATTCCTGTGATTTTACTGATTAAGAGAATTTGCAAATCTCTGTCTTCATTTCTGTTGATCTTAGCTTCAAGGAACAATTCTCTGTCTTTCATTGGATGTTACTCTTTCTGTTTAAAAGTAAAACAATTTACAGATTAGTCTTTGGGGTATCATTCTGCTACAACTCAATAATGACTATGCATCCCTCAATCCATCACCTGGGTAAAACACACTATCTCACTTAATTCCTTGGGTAATAGTCATCCAGGTCCCACTTTCTGAAAGAGTTGTACTATCAATGGAAACAAACAAATAGATCTTGACATCTGAATATTAATTCAGAAAAGTTGTTGAATTTGTTAGAAAAATCAAGGCTTGCTATTTGGTGCTGATTAAAGTCTACTTACAGTTGACAATCATGACACACTGTTAGATATGCATTTTAGGTCACTACTAAGCGCCATTTTTGTCTAAATCAATGTGGACCCTCTAAATATGTAGAACCTTTTTCTTTAGTGCTGCTTTCTTCTTTCTCCACATTCTTGTAGGGAACATCAACTTGAAAATATTGTACTTGGGACTTAAAATGTTAAAACTTCAAATGTTAAAAGTTTGAAAGTCACCACTTCTGTCTTTATAGCAAGCAAATGATGGACCTAATAGAAATCTTTTTCTTTCTTTATTTTGACACATCAGAAAATTGAAGTTGTAGGGCAAACCACCACTAGCAAATCTGGAGAGAATGTTGCATCAGGAAAAGCAAAACCGAGTTCTGCATAACTAGAATGGAATGGTCAAAATACTTCGTGATATTTTGCCAAACTGCCAGTGGCCAACTTTGAATGAGAAACTCCTAGGGTCATAGTCCTTCAAAAACAAAAGAACTGCATAATTTCATAGGATTTACCATCAGATTTTTTTGGGGGGAGTACCAGGGATCGAACTCATGACCTGCTCGCCAGGCAGGTGCTTATGCTACTGAGCTAAATCCCTGGCCCCTACCATAAGATTTTCTACCAGATGCCCAAAGTAAAGATTGAAAGAAGAGCTTTTAGGACTTTGACAATCAACAGAGAACAAAAGAATAACCATTGTTATATCTATCCAGAGTCTTTGTACAAAACAAAACCCTACCCCTGGAAGAAAAGACTGTTAGAGGTGTATCTCTTTAGGGATAGGGCATTTCCACTCCCATTCCATATCCTTCTAGTCTTCCTGTCTCATTCATGTGGCAATGCTGCACAGTCATGAGGAACTGAGATTTTAACAATATAGCTTTGGAATGACAGCAAGGAAAGGAAGTAGGCAGCACTGGGAGTTTATGCCTCTACAGAAATTCTCTTGAAAATTAGACTACATGGATAGTGTAAGCAGAAGAAGTGGGAGGTGATAAGACTGAAATTTCATCATAGAATTAAGTCTTGTTATAGAGAACATCCACAAAATTTTAGGATAGTAACCATTGATGGCAGAACTTCAGACCTAGTCTTAGGTGATTTCTTATGGAATAACCCAGATGGAGGATGAATGGGCATCAAATGTACCAGAGGAATTCAAAGCATGTGTCACCAACAGCCATAGGAAATATTAAACACAATCTATTTTATATTCAGATTAACATGAAACATTGGTTTTGTTAAAGCCTCATTCTCTATTATTTGACACATCATGTCCAGGTTTCAGAAAGAAGATGAAGAAGAGGAGGCGAAAAAAGAAAAGGGAGAGGAAGAAGAAGGGAAGGGAAGGGAGAGAGGAGGGAAAGAAAAAGGAGGAAAGGGGAGAAAATGACAATTTGTTTTAAAAGCAAGACAAAACATATTGTAAAGAGACAAAACAAGCCTCAGGACAGAATCACATAGGACACACACAGAGGTAGAAAATATCAGACAGGGTCTTTAACATAACTTTGATTAATAATGTTACAGGCTGTACTAGAAAATGTAGACAATATGCAGGAACAAATGGCTAAGGTAAGCAGAAAAAGCGAATTTGATAAGAAAAAAATAAGGCTAAACTCTGTAACAGAAATAAAGGTTTTTTTTTCCTGATCATTTCATTAGTACAGTGGATACAACTAATAAAAAATTCTGTGACCTTGAAGGCATATTAGTTCAAACTCTCCAGACAGACATACAAGGAGAAGAAAAGAATGAAAATAACAGAAAATAATGTCTTAGGACTGTAGAACAATTATAGATTATAGATGTAACATAAACACAGACATACACAGTGGGCATGCCATGAGGAGTAAGTAACAAAAACAAACAAAAAGCAGAAATACCCACACTCATTGCTGTAACTACAAAAATTATCCCACAGAAGGAAGTCTTTCTCAAAACAAAACGAGGTGGATTCATTCCTAAAGCCTTTCCATAAAAAACGTTAAAAGGAATTTCTCAGGTAGATGAAAATTCAATTAGATCAAAACATTTGATCTACATAAGGAACAGATCATTGACAAATAAATAATTGATGATAAATTCATATTTCTTATTTTTTTAATCTTAATTAAAGTAGGAGATTGCTTAATTAAAGTAGGAGATTGTAAAATAGTAATAGCAATAGTGTATTGGCTATTATATCCTGTGGATAAGTGAAATGAAAGACAGGAATGTCACATGAGACAAAAGGAAGGAATTTGAAATATGTTTAGAAGATGTCTATTAAATGGAAATGGAAATAGATAATGTTATTTTACATAGGCATATGCAGTTTAAAATGCATACTGCATTGCTAAGTTGAAGAAAATGCAATTATATAAATATTTAAAACCAGAGAAGAGAGAAAGAAACAGAAAAATTCAATGAATAAACCACAGTTGTAAAGAAGATGGATAGTAATCTAGTTACATTAATGATCAGTTTAAATTAGGGACCTAAATGCCCAATTAAAAGACAGTGATTATCAGAGAAGATCACACACACACACACACACAGGCATGCATGCACACTCTCACATACCACCACCACCACCACCACCACACTATCAGCATGTTGTCCACAGGAAACATATTTTAAAACTTAGGTTAAAAGTAAAGGGATAGAAAAACATAGAACATACTAGCACTAAAAATTATAAACAATTTAGCTAATCAGAAGCAAGAGGAGCCGTACTAATTTTAGGCAAAGCAGACTTCAGAACAAAGAAGGTTAGCAAAGATAAGAGGTCTGTATCATGATAAGGAGGGCAGTTCTCAAGAGAGATATAAGAATAATACCATGTGTGACCTCACTAAGAATCTCAAAATCCATGGGGCAAAAATGATAGGATTAAAAGGAAACATAGAGAAATCCACCATGATAGTTGAAGGCTACAAAATTCCTGTCTATATTGAGAGACAAATTAGGCAGAAAATCAGTAAGGCTGTAGATAATTTGAACAGCAGTATCAATCAGATTGATATAATTGAATTTTATAATTTCATTCTTATAACAATATATTCTTCTCTTCTTCACATGGAACATTCACCAATATAACTATGCTGTAGGGTATTTAACACATGCTCACAAACTTAAAAAAATAAAAACCATATAAAATGTGTCAAGTTAAATTAGAAATTGATCACAGAAAGACAACAGGAAATCCCTAAATATTTGAAAACTAAAAACATATTTCTAAATAACACATGGATCAAAAAATAATTTTTTTGAGCTAAGTATGGCAGTGCAGGCCTATAATCCCAGCACTCCAGGCTGAAGCAGGAGGAACACTGTGAGTTCAAGACCAACCTGGGCTACAAAGTGAGTTCAAGGTCAGCCTGAACTAAATAATGGATTTTGTCTCAAAAAGCGTAAACAAGCAGCAAAAAAATTAATGAATTTCTAGAAAAAATAAACATATAGTAAACTAAATAAAAATGAAATAAAATATCAAAATATGTGGGATGTAGTAAAAACAGTACTAAGAGGGAAATTTATAGTGTTAAATGCAAATACTGTATTAACATCAATAATCTTCCTAATGTTTCAGAAAGCTAGAGCAATAATAATTTAAGCCCAGAGCAGGCAAACAGAACTGATAAATTTGAACAATATATCAATGAACCAAAATCATTAAAACAATAGTGAAAAATCACCAAAACTGAAAATGGGTCCTTCAGAAAAAAATGGAATTGATAAGACTCTGGAGCTGAATAGATAAATAAATCTGAGGGACAGCTCAAACAAAAAACAAATGAAAGTATGTAATGCACATTTTTTTCTGTGTAGTCTTTAGTTAAATGACATGAATAAGGAGATAAATTCTGTGAAAATTTTCCATTTACACATGAAGACATAGATACATAACATTTAGATAATATAGAGAGATTTTTAAGGTTTTTGAGGTCATTCCACAGTGAAGTCTAAGTTCAAACAACTATTATTTCATATTACAATAAATATAGTTTACATTGAACAACAATTTTATTTCTCAATACTGTATAATTTATATTGAATTTATATCAACTGAGAAGACTGGTTGTAAGGAACATTTCACCTTAAAACAAAATGTTTAAATAATTTATTTTTTATTACAAGAAATTCACAGAGAAATATGAGGACTTTGCTTACTTCACAACAGTGTGAGAGCAACACACAATCCAACCAATGATTAATCAATTAATTAATTCTTAATAGGACACAAAGAATGGTAGTTAGCATCTCATGCATGTTAAGCAAGTTCTCTGCAACTGAGTTATAGCACAAATTCCTTTAAAGGCATTTTGATGAGACGTTTTCATTTGAGGATGGATTTATTGGAAGATAACACCACCAAAAGTCAGGAAGCACTGGCACTGTTTACTGCATGAAAAAGCTTAGAAAGTTAATGAAAAATAAATGACAGATAATATAGATACTTCTAGTGCGTATGTGATATAAACTATGGCAAATCTTGTGACACTAAATATAAACATATTTAACATTGGGACAATTAATGATAATTGTTTTGGAAACCAAGACTAACTCTTTGACTTATCCCTATCATTATCCTTTACCATGATTAAAATGTTTCAATGAAGTGTATAAATAACAAATTTTTTATTTTTTGTTTTGTTTATTTGCTTTTTGTTTTTGCAGTGCAAGGGACTGAACTGAGTCTTCTGTATAATTAGCAAAGTGTACAACCAAGTTTTAATACCAAAGTGTTTTTAAGTATCATATCTGGTATTATAGGTTTTATTATTCAGACTAATACTAATTATACATAAATAGATGATATTTTGTACAAGGAAATTGATGGCAATTGTTTAGTGAGCAACAAAATCAAAGTATTGCAGCACATATCAAAAAAGAGAGCACAAGGTCCTGGGTTTGATCCCCAGCACCACAGAAAAAAGAGAGAGACAGAGAAAGAGAGAGAGAGAGAGAGAGAGAGAATAAATGAAGATCCTAAAAATAGTATCATAAAGTAGGTAGATATTTGCTCCATTGTAAAGGTCAGTCATTGTTATATACATAACAATGGCTTAGAATGGCCACCTGCAGTGTCGAGGGTGGAAAAATGCAAAATAGCCGTCCTCACACTGGAGAGCCAAAAGTTAGTAAAGATTCAAAGGTCTGGAGCTCACTGCAAAATCCCAGGGATGTCAATATCCAGAACCAAAGCATCTGTGTCCGAAGGCTGACGACTCTATGCTGGAAGCCTAGAGATAGATATCCAAAGGCAATAAATAGTAAAGACTTCCTTCTTCTTTCTCTTTTTATTCCATCCAGGCTATAAGCCTATCACTTGGGGCCACCCACAGTCTAGGTTAGATCTTCCCTCTTCAGTAACTCAGTTATCCAAACAAACAAAACTATGCTGATCAGCTCATTTCTTTTCAGATTGGCACCACAATTAATGATCACAGATCTTAATGTTTTTATCTTCTCTTGTTAATAAATTGAAAGCCTGACCCCCCATAGTGATGGTATTGGGATGAGAAAAATCCTTGAGAAGTGATGAGATCATGGGGGGGGTAGTCTTCATAAATGGGATCAGTGCTCTTATAAAGAAATCTGTGGAGAGACCTTGCCCTCTTTACCATCAGCAAGTCTGCCAGGCCTTGATGTTATACTTCTCAGCCTCCAGAACTAGAGAAATAAGTGGTAATTTGTGTTATGGCTTATATCTACATGGCCCCCCAAATCCTCATGTGCTCATGGATGGGGCATTTCTGAAGTGGCTGGATCTGGAGTGTGTGATGCTGGGATTAAGGGTGTGTAATTACTAAATTAATCCACTGATTGGGTTGGCATGATTCTGGGTGTGGATAGTGGGAAAGACCACCCTGGATGTGAATGCTACCTGCCCTAAGGGTGGGTAGCCTGGATGGAATAAAAGAGACAGAACGAGGGTCATGGCTTGTGACTTGCTTACTGTCTTCTGCCTGCTTTGCCGTGACCCTCTTTTGTGCCCTTCTGCTCTGTCATCCTATCTTGGAGCCAGCTGATTATGGACTGAAATCCCTACAAACTTTAAGCACAATAAACCTTTCTTCTTTTAAATTGGAGTGTTGGTTATTTTGTTTCAGCAATGAGAAAAGTAACTAACAATTGGTTATAAGCCACCAAATTCATGACAATTTGTTTTAACAGCCCAAGTAGACTAAACTAAGACACAAAATGTGAACTCAAGACATTCATATATAAAATGAGGAAAATATTCATCCCCACTCCTTTACCAATTACATTTCTTCCTCACACTATTATTATTAGTATTATTTTTACTGAGTGCAGTTTATATTCCATGTCATTTAAGTATGAACATTTGATGGAGGCATACTCCATTAGAGTAATAAACTGCCTTGTGGACACTTGGCGTAGGTTAACTGTTGCTGAGAGAGACTGCAATTCGAGGCAGCTTTTCATGCTTCACAATTGCAAGTAGAAACTCAGTACAAGCCAAGCAACGTGGAAGGGACTAGAGGAAGGTAACTCCCAGAATATTTAGGTGCAGCATTCCACATAGCTCTCGATGTTCCCAGGGTGAGGACAGTGAGACGATGGAGAAAAAATAAAGACAAGAGTTGGGATATAGAAATTTGAAGTGATGGGAAGGAGGGAAGCAAGAAAAGAAGGAAGGAGGAGAAGGAGAAGGAGGGGGGAGGGGGAGGAGAAGGATGAGAAGGAGGAGGAGAAAGAGGAGGAGGAGGGGAGCTCCTAAGGCTGCAGAGTGTTTATTTATACACTTGGAAGGTTGAGCATCACATGAAACCTCTCCTCCTAATAGCTTATTCATGTGACTTGCCTCAGGCATCCCGTGTTCTCCATGCTGGCCTTGCTCCAGCCCCACATGCAATCAATCTCCAGATTCAGCAGCTCGCTACACTTAGGAGGTTGGAAAGTTGGGGTGGGCATCTGTCTTGTTAGAAATAAATATGAAATCATGTCACAGAAATACTCTGGAGAAATAGATAATAAATGCACCTTAGTTCTTACTTCACCAATATTCCTTTAACTTATTTTCTTACTTTTTGACATCTAGTGTACAAATCTGTGGTGGACATGTCACATTAGTAGAATTCAAGACAGGTATCCATGTTCTAGCTGCAAAGAGTGAATAAGTGAACAGCAGACAGCTTTCCTGTCTCTCTGCCATGAGATTCAGACTTACCCAAATTAGTCAAAAACTCTCCAAATATAAGAATGGAGTGCAGCATTTGAAAACAAAGAGTATTGCTAATGTCAGAGAATTTTTACTAAGATTTTAACTCTTAAAAAAATTAAATCTGCTGAATTTCCTGAATCCCTTTCTCCTAACATCGCTAGCAATGTATTTCGGAAATACATTGATTTATGGCTTTTTAAACTCACTAATGATAAAAGTTCATGCAACTTTTTCCATGGCAGAATGTCATTCAGGGTGAGTTGAATACAGGTCATGATCATCCATATTAAATTCACAATAAACTTTTTAAAATTTTTTTCTTAAAAAGATGTTAAATTTTATCATTAGATCATGTTGAAGCTGCACAAAGCCAATTGTGATGTCAAGGAATTATGTTACCTTCAGATGCATAAAATAGAAATAAAATGGACATATGTGTGTTTATCCACAAGCATGCACATTAACATCTTTATTACACAACCCACTGTAGGTAAAGCTAATTGATGCCATATTGTTTTTTCCCTGCTAAGGCCAGACAAAATTTTCATGAATACTAAGATCTAATGTTAGTCAATCAGAGTAAACATTTAAGATAAAATCTGCTAGCAAACATAAAACCACATTACAATATAAATGGGAAATCAGAACCTAAAAGAACTTAAAGAACATTATCAAGGTACTTATCAAGACAGATAGTTAATGGAAACTCAGTGCTAATGACTAATAGCTAACATTTCTCTAGCTCCTCAATCTACCAGTCACTCTTCTGAATGCTTTATGTTTAGTAATGTATTTAATCCTCGTGTCATGCATTGAAGTATAGACATTATTATAATCTTTGATTTTATAATTGAGACAACTGAAATACAGAGAGATAATTTGCAGATTGTGGGATTGAACCAGACTACTGCAATCTGTAATTCATGTGCTTTATACCATGATGATACATTTTGCACAAGCATAAAACAATAGTTAGAAATTTTGACTTAAAATTGCTGTAACAACTTTAAAAGTTTTCAGAAATTAATTTTATTAAGTGCTCAGAAGATTTACTATGTACTGTACTTTGGAATTGAAACAATTTTTTTTATATATTCTAGTTAAGCTGTTTTCAAAAGGTCTGCTATTAACACGCCTTTGGATGCTGGAAGCTCCTTTGTGCCTTACCAGTCATTGACCACTCAGACTGTAGATATAATAAAAATATCAGCCATAGTCTTTCACTGCAATAGTTAAATAAATATTTTTACTACTTTTGACTTCTTCAAATTTTAACCTCATGCTAAAAATGAAAAAAATCTTAAGATAATTAATTATATTTCAGTACTATTTTATGTGTGTAAAATAAAATTTGAAAGAATATCACTAAGATATCTTCATTTTTAGCAACTAATTAGAAAAAGAATATTTTAAATATTTAATTTGAGAATGTTACAGATATTTAATCAAAGTAACTCACTATCCAAAACAAACATAGAAAATCTCACATCTTGTTCATTTTCTAATAAAAAAGATATAAGTCACTCACTTAAATAATAACAACTTTATTTTGTTCATCTATTGTGGAGTTATAAACAGGGATTCCCCCTAAAGCAAATATGAATAAACCATGATAATTCTTTAGAGCTTGATACTTTGAAACTCTTATTTCAGATATAAAAGCATATTTAAAAACTCAATTCTTTATAATCCCATTCTCCATTAATTTCACCATGATATATTATAATTAAAAATCAAAGTTTAAATCAGGAATTATTTAAACTGTTGAAGAATCCTTTGGAAGTACTTCAAATACAAAATTAACATGAAGAAAATTGTAATGTTGGTGTTATTTGTGTTGATGAAAACAGACACAAATACTATACACAAACTTCCTCAATATTAAATTAATTAAAATGAGATATTTTCATGCTTTAAAATACTAGGTAAGTCCCTTTATATTTTTATCTATATGAAGATACAGGGACCTGCCAAAGCAAATAAGAAATAATAACTTTTGAAACAATAGCTTTTATGTCCTTGGACACAGGTAGTAAAGGACAATGATCCTTGAGGGACAGAAAATAAGATGAATCCCATAATTTCTCCAAGTTACTCCTTAATAAATTCTCTATGGAGTAGGAAAGAAGTGGACTGAGTTGAGAGAAGACAGTTGGAAGAGACCAAGGCAGTTAAGAGTTTCCAGAATACCTTTGCTTGGAGAAAAAGCAAGGAGACAGGACCCAGTGGCTGATCAGTAGGTGCTGTAACGAAACTTCCTGAACTTGGATGGGTGGATAGTGTAGGGGCACTGTGAGGTATTTGAAGGAAAGTATTAGAAGGAACAATACCCATAGCTCACATAGAATCAGAAAGAAATTTTGTTTCAAGATAATGCAAAAATACCTCATAATTCAAACATACTGAACAGAAAATTTATAAAGGTATTGCCCTCTCGTAGGGATTAGTTAGCCCTAAACTCTATGCTGCTCTATGATTGCTTAAGTAAGCTTAAAACAAGACTTGAAAAATTCTGTTTCCAAGTAGCTATATTTCAAAATAAAACTCAAGAATATTTATGAGAATGCAAAAAAAAAATGCCACTCAGCAAAGTAAAATTTACAATGTACAACAGATGCTTAAAAATTATCAAGCATATTTTAAGAATTCAAATTCAGATAGTTCCTTACAGCATGTACAACTGATAAACTCAAACTGACCTATATGTAAAATTCACCACACAGAGGTATAAAACAGTATTATTATTGTATTTTATTTAATAAATAATCTAGAGAAACAAACACACTATATATCTATGCTATATATATAGTATATCTCCTTGATATCTTAATATATATCTTGATATCTTGACATATCTTAATATCTTGACATCTATGTATTATATAATAAAATATATTTATATAATTTTATATAAGTGGTATATATATATATATATATATATATATAATTTATGTAAGTATATATTTCAGCCTCAAAGATGAAAACTATACATCTGACATGAAAATACATTTTATGGTACTAATGGCAGACTAAATATTGCTAAAGAAGACATGTGCAAGTTGAGGAATGGCACAGGAAACTATGAAAAATAAACAGGAAAGTGGCTTAAAAAAGAAAAACAGACCATCAGTGGCAGTGGCACAATTTTCTGTGGTTGATATACATGCAATTGGTGCTCTTGAAGGAAACCAAAGTGGGAAATAACAAAATTCTCAAAGACAGGGGCATTTTTTCCAGATTTGATGGAAAATATTAAACCTTGCTCCAAAAAGCCCAAGAATGAGAAACATAAAAAAGAGCATACTGTGATAAAATGAGTAAAATGTACAAAAGACAAAAAATTTAAAAAGAACAGAGAAAAAAATCTTAAATAGCAACTACATAATAAGAAATAAAGATAAAAATGATAGCAGGTTACTTGCAGGAAACAATTAAAAGGAGATTAAAGTAGAACAGCATCTCCAAATTGGTGAAACAAAAAGCCTTTGCCCAAAACTTAAAATCCATCTAAAACATAATTTAATAATAAAAGCAAAATAAAAACTTTTTCAAAAATGAATTCTTTAAGCAAGTCAAGTCTAGAGTGTAAAAAACAACAGTACTAGAAAGAAAACAATGCCATATGTAATTTAGATACTGGTATAAAATATATAAGTTTTTTCTAATTTTTAAAATTTCTTAAAAAGGCAATTAACTGTGTTGTAGTCACAGTTTGCAACGAAAGCAATTTAATACAGGACACATAGTTTATAGAATTATCTTATAATAATCACCCAAAGAGTCAAATACAAAAAAAAAAAAATGTGCAGAAGATCTGTCCACACACTAAGAACCAGGAATCCAGCTGAGGGCCTAGATCCTATGGTGATGTCCTACATGAGTCCAGATGAAGACCTAGAGCCCATGACAATCCACCCCACCAGGAGTCCAAATGGAGGCCATAACAGTGACACATCAAACTCTGTTTCATGGATCTGTACTGGAAAGACCCAAACGTCAGTGGTGAAAGCTAGAAAGTCTGTGCCAGCCAGATGAAGGATCTGTGCCAGCAGAGGGTTCTGCACTGAAGCCAGGAAGCACCACTTAAAATAAGGACCGGAGCTCTCCAGAAAAATGCCAAAGCCATTTTGAGCAACAATGAGGTTTGAGCTCCTCCAATGATGAGAACTGCTGAGTTCATATCAGGAAGCCAGCCCGACTAACTAACTTCTTCAAGAGACTGAACAGCACACCATCTTACCCTTTGAAGACAAGAAGCAATGCTCAAAGTAAGGACCAGAGCTTCTGCAAAGTGAAGCACAGCCATTCTTAGCAACAACAAGGTCCTGAGTTCCTGTGACAATGAAAACAATCAAGTTCATATCAGGAAAGAATCTGGACAATCTCCTCCAGGAGATCCAACAACAACCAGGAGAACCAACCACACTAAACTTCCTCCCCAGTTCTCCTTTTAATGTTGGCAACAATCCTCAAGGGAGCCACCCACCCTCAGCACCACGCAGATTCATTTCAGCGGAGTGTTACAAATTGAACACCAGTTGCCAACCCACCAGAACGGTTTTCAAGGAAGTCCATTCTGATGTGTAGGTATTTGAGTAGAGAACTGAAAGAAGGAAAGAAAATGTGAGATGCGTAAATGTGAGATTAGACCATTCTAGACAACAGGAGTAGCTTGGCAATTTTAATTTTCAAGGTGGTATATTGATCTCCAATGAGGTTATTTTTAGTAACTTTCTTTTCATGACAAATTTTTCAAGTGTCTAAATTAATAACTTATGTTTTTGCTGATTAGCAATATAGTTCACATGTTAGAAATATCAAATAAAATTTAAGGAACAAAATGGAGAGCAATTCTCTAAGCCTCAGACTCAGAATATTCCTTCTTATGATTTGAATGCTTCATATTTCACAATTATTTTCTATGCTTATTTAATACCTACCTCCAAAAACATAATCTTTTAAACACAAATTTATCTTAATGTTGATATGTCTCTTTATGGAGACCTATATCTAAAAGCGTACTAATAATTATATACCCAGGTCCATATGTACCTCCAAATGTATTTCAATATCTAGACCTATCTACTTTTTAATTAGCTACTTGTCCTCCTTTTATCATCTCTTTTCAAAACAATTAAATCACATCATCTTGATAGGAACTGCTGAAAATCCCAACTTTCTCAAACGATTTTTGATTATTGCATATGAGTATGAAAAATACTACTAATAATTTTCTCAACTTCCATTAAATCTAGGCAAGACCAACTGCTTAATTTTCCAGATAAAATGGAAAATGAAGTTTATACTACTCTTAATTGTATGTTATGCATAATGATGTATGTGCCTTACTTCTATTTAATAAATATTTCATGAATATCTCTCCACATTGATAAATAAAGCCTTTAAATTACTCATTCCATACATAATTATTTTAATAAATTATACAATTAAGTAATACAATTTTATAGGATTTGTCCTGTTTTATACACATAAACCTACTCATCATGATCAAGAAGTTTATGTTCCTTATTATACTTCCCTTTGAGTCGTCTCATTATGTTGTATCCCAACAAAAGTATTGATTTGATTTTCATAAATTAGTTTACATTATCTATAATTTAATTTAAGTAGAATCATGCAATAAGCATTTTTGCTCTAATACATTTCAATCATCAAAATTGTTTTGAAATCCGTCCATGCATTCCATTATGTGATGTGGCTATATAGAAATTATTTATCTATTCATTTGGTATGGACACTTGGCTTGTTTCCAGGTTTTGACTATTTCAAATAAGTTGCTGTGGACTTTGTATACAAGTTTATGTATGACCATATTTTTTCCTTTGTATTAGAAAAATGGATGGTCTTGGAATTGCTGGATTTTATGGTAAACATGTGTTTAATTTTTTAATGAAATTGACTGTTTTGCAATGCACCTTTACTGATTTACATCTGGTTAGCAGTGCCTGAGAGTTCAAGTTGGTTCATAGCCCCACTAACACTCTGTATGGGAATCTATCTGCTAAACATTCCTGATAAGTGTTTAGTGTTATCTTGCTGTGGCTTGAATTTGCATTTGCTTAATGACTAATGATGTTGGATATCATTTCATGGGTATCATTTGTCATCTGGGCAATCTTTTTAATGAAGTGATTGTGGAAATCATTGTGTCATTTTAATGATTACATTATTCTCTTTTTGAGATACAGAAATTTTTAACTTATTCTATACATAATCTCTTCAGTTTGTGATTTGCCTTTTAATTCTTTTAGTACTGTATTTCAGAGAGGAGAGCTTTTTTACTTTTGTTGAATTTGTCTTTATAATTTTGTTTTTAAAACTTTACACTTTTGATAATGTACCTAAGCAAACTTAAGACAAGATCACAAGGTTTGTTTCCTGTTTTCTTCTACACATTTTAGAGCATTCATTAAGTTCATAATATTTTTGGCTATCAATTTAATACCTCTAATATCTCTAATGATAAGATCTCATTCCTAATATCATTAATTTGTATTTTTTTATCTCATCAATCTAGTTAGAGGTTTATCAATTTTACTTATCTTCTCAAAGACACAACTCTGGATTCCGCTGTTTTTTCACTTAATTTTTTCATTCTATCTCACTGACTTCTATTTCTTTCATGTGGCAGTTAAGGTCACTGATTGGTGACCTTGTTTTCCACTACAGGTGATTGCTGCTATCCACTTCCCTCTGAACACTTCACCTAAAATCAAAACATTCTCATGCTTTGTTAATTTACTTTTAATTAAAAGTACATGATAATTAACTTTTTGGACTACTTTTTTTTGAATGTATTTTATTTAGCTTCTGAATATTTAGTTACATTTTATCTACTTTTCTGTTACTGATTTCAAAATATTTTCATGGTGACTAAAATTATACTTCCCATGACCTGCAGTTTCTTTACAAATTTACTAAGGTTTTTTTTTTTTACGGTTCACTATATAGTCCATTTTTGTATGTTTGATACACAGTTAATAAAGATGTGTGCTGGGTAGCATGTTGAAATTCTACTACTTGGAATCATACAGCATTTAATGTCATATCCTTTTGATGAATTGATCACTTTGTCATTACAATGTGACTGTATTTACCCTAGATAATAAGTTTTAGTATGAAATCTACTTTAACTGATATTAAAATAGCTACATCAGCTTTTTTGTTGTGTAATGTTCACTTGGGTGTATATGTTTTACATATTCTTGTTTCTACTTTCAAAAATTTGTTTCTTTTAGATAGATGTATTTTGTATTAAGAAAATTGCCCTTTAGGTGATGTTTACATCATTTATGTTTAATGTGACTATTGGTACAGTTAAATTTAAGTCTACCATACTACTTTTTTCTATTTGTCTCAACTTTCTCTGTTTTCTTTCCGTTTCTTCGTGTCCTTTCAAGTTAATTCATTTATTTTGTAAAAGAAATACTGTTTTGTCTCTTATGTTGTGTTGTTTACTATAATTTACTGCTGCAGAATTTTATTAGTTATTATAAATAGCCATATATTAATATTATAGTATAGAAATTTTACAGTTTATTTCTATTTCATCCATTGTAGGTTTTATTTACTTATTATTAGACAATTTCTTTTTGTATTGTCAAAATCCCAATACTACATTGTTATTATTTATTTAGCAGAGGGAATTGACAATTGGTGGTCCAACTTTTAACACCTAGCTGAACTGAATCTGCGTGATGCCGAGTATAGCTGGCCCTCTTGGGATTGTTGCCAACAACATAAAAAAGGAGAACTGGGGAGGCAGTTTAGTGTTGTTGGTTCTCCTGGAGGAGATTGTCCAGCTTCTTTCAACTTGATTGTTCTGATTGTCACAGGAGTTCAGGACTTTGTTGTTGCTGAGAGCAGCTGTGCTTCACTTTGTAGAAACTGTGGTCCTTACTTTGAGCATTGCTTCCTGTCTCCAGAGGGGAAGATGGTGTGCTTTTCAGTCTCTTGAAGAAGTTAGTCAGGCTGGCTTCCTGATACGAACTCAGCAGTTCTCATCATTGGAGGAGCTCACAACCTCATTGTTGCTGAAAATGGCTGTGGTATTTTTTGGGAGAGCTCTGGCCCTTATTTTGAGTGGTGCTTCCTGGCTCCAGTGCAGAACCCTCAGTCCACTGACACAGATCCTTCTTCTGGCTGGCATAGACTTTCTAGCTTCTGCTGCTGACGTTTGGGTCTTTCCAGTACAGATCCGTGAAACAGAGTTTGATGTGTCACTGTCAAGGCCTCCATTTGGACTCCTGGTGGGGTGGATTGTCATGGGCTCTAGATCTTCATCTGGTGTCTAGTAGGACATTGTCATAGGATCCAGGCCCTCAGCTGGATTCCTTGGGTCTTCATGTGAGGACAAGTTTCCTGTGTTCTTTTGTGTTTGACTCTTTGGGTGACTGTTACAATTCTATAAATTATGTGTTAAATTTGTATTAAATTTTTCTCCTTGTGAATCTGACTACAACAACCCTGTATCAATGTTTTTTGTTATGTGTAGAAACATTAGGCTCAGCTTAAGCAGGTTCCTTCAATCTTCCAGACGACCCTTCCCTAACTAGTCATTTGTTTTTTGACTCAGTCTTAAATGAGAGGAGAGGAAGTGTCCACTGCTAGAGTACAGAGAGCTTTGTATATGAATTCAAATGTATTTATCACATCACTTCCAGGGCATGACTTAGGAAAAGCTGTAGGTTATTATATGTTAAATTATGTTTATATGTTTAAGTCACTCATCACCATAAATGTCTTTTTTATACAAAGTTTTCATGACAGACATGCACAATGCTTAATTTATGAAAACTGTAAAGGACCAAGATTCGGAGTACCTATGTTCTTAAACATTTTCAATTTCAGAAGAGTCGGGAGAAATATACTTCACCGACATATATAGGAGCCCTTAGCTGAATATGTATGTTTCTATCTCTGATTACATTTTATCTTCTCTTAATGACTTACTATCTTCCAAGCTGCTGCTGATCACATCAGGTGTTTGAGGAAATGGAGCATAATATATAAGAACTACTTGAGAAAAAAAGTTGGATTAATCCTACTGGAGAAATCTTTCTAAAATGAACAAAAAGAGCACAGGCATTCTTCTTGATTTTGTTTTTGTTTTTAGGGATTGTGGGGGTGGAGGTTGATGGTGAAGGCTATGATACTGTTGGTCAAAGTCATCTGCTTGAAATTATGCTGAGGGCCCATGAAAATTTTAAGGGTTCTCTGAACAAAGTTTGAAAACACATACCTACAGCCTTCATTTTCTTATAAAATCAGAAAAGTTTAGTCACTGTTCACTTGCTCATACAGATAATGATATTTTTGTAACAAGCTGTCTTATGAATTAATTTCCTTTTAATGATATTCAGGGAAATAGTGATTATTTCCTATGTTAGGATCTCTAGAACTGAACTAACATCACTTGATTCTGCATAGCTGGTGCCAACAAAATATCATATAAATACCTCTATTTAGTTTTTTGAAAAAAGGGAAGACACCATATAGCCTACCAGGAAACCCAAGTTTTAAGTCTGATTTTTCCTAGATGATGTTAGTTAAGTATCCTGAGTCATTGTTCAGATAGCATTCTCAATTGTATCTTCAACAACATACTAGAATCCTACTTATTGTCACTCTTAGTTTAACTCTAATACTTCTGGTTTTGTATGTATTAAATGCTCAGATACAAAAAAATAGCCAATACCTCTTAATTAGCAGCCTCTCTCCTATTGACAATATTGCACAGAACTTTCGTGCTTCTTGATACTTGTTTTTAAGTGGAAATTATTAGTCAAAATACATAGTCACCAGAAAATACATGAGGTCAGAAGGATGAAATTTCTATATATTATAGATCACATCCACACACTGGTCAAGGCCATCGCATATAATTGCCTTTCACATTAGCTACACTCAGACTCTGAATTTTCCTGGGGCCTTCTGGCTCCCTTCTAGTTATCCCTGCTTTACCCTTCTCTTCTTCTCTCTTGATTTCCAGCCCAATTTATGCAGTTTTTTGCCCTGAATTTTATTACTATTACCTATTTGATCAATTGTAGGTAATTGTTATGCTTCTTGAATATGATATTCAACTTTATTGTTTTTTTGAAAATACTTAAGGATTTTCCAAAATACATATTCCCAGACTGGGACACATGAGGTTTATGATATGGTCTGGTAATTTATATATTTTCATAAGTTTTCTATATTTAACAGTAGTATAAAAATTAATCAAATCTCGATGAAGCTTTGCTTATTTTTAAGAATTTAGAAGTCCTCTGGTTGCTACTAGAACTCTGGGCAGGCTTGAAGCTAAGGCAGGGAATATAGCAACAACTTTCCCAAAATAAGTGATGCAAACATAGTAGTATTTCATCCACATGAACCAACTGGAAAAAGTGGTATATTTGTGAGGCATCTGATATCTATAATACCCAATATTCCAGAATATCTTATAAAATAATATATATTTTATACTATATAATATAGTATTACATTATATATATAATATATAATAATCTTCCATAATATTCAGAGAAGACTACCAGATCTATTAAAATAGTAGAGATTCAATTAATGCATTTATTATTGAAAGAAATAACTGGTTGTGACCCTGTAATGCCCAGATCAGGCTTCTTTTGATAAAAGAACAAGAACACTTGCAGCCAAAAGGCTTCTAAGCCAAAATCGAATAAACAGTAGAAAATCACTTTCCAAAACTCTATATAAATATAGAAATAGCAATGAGATAACAAAACAACAGCAAAATAGAACGTTTACAATAAAACTGTGTAAAAGGATAGTCTCAAAATCCAGAATTCAAGCAAATAGGAATGAACTGAGTTCTTTGAGGAACTAAACAGAAGAAAGTAAAATGAAGACCAAGATATCTAATGGATATGAGGTCCATATGCCCTCAAGGATCAGTCAGTATTCACTGAAAAATGTGGCAAGCCAAAGAGACAGGCAGCTAAGAACAGAAGGAACCTGCAGTTTCCAATAACTGGTAAACACAGGGTCTGCATTCTGGCCCTATTTAAAACTAGACTAACAGATCCACCCCATGCATAGAAACTAGTGAAGAAAAAAAATTGAGAAGTGGAGGGATAGACAAGAAGAAATGTGAAGGCTCAAAGAGAAGTAAGTTGAAGGAATGGAGCAAGAATAGCAACTTAGAAAGGAAAATTCATGCTTTTAAAGGCACACATAGAACAGAAGATCAGCTCATTTTAGTTAGGAAGGTACTCTTAAAACTTGCCTCTTTCTAAAGCTTCAAGAAGACTGATATTTTTACAACACATATGCACCAAAAACAAGCTGAGGTCAAATTGCTTTCAAAAATTCTACAAGCTAAAAGAGAATAAGGAAAGAAATTCATATTCCTGAAAGCAATAGAATCAATCTGAATTATATACTCAAATAAAGGAGTAAAACCGAAATGTGCTCCTTCAAAATCATCTTCAGAATGATGCCGAAGAACATCATGAAGGATATTTGGAAAAAAATCATGAAAGAGTAAACAGAATTCAGGAAAGAATTGGAAATAAAATTTAAGAATCACTTTAAAATGAAAACTAAGCAAAAAAGAATGCACACACAATAAAACAAAAATAACTTCTTGAGAATAACAGAAGGTGAGTTAATCAGTGTTCATCAGAAAAAAAATCACTAAGAGATATAGAATCAGGTCTAGGAGCCATATATATTCACCAGAATCACACCCTTATGATCAGCCATCATGGATTTATTCAGAAGTTTGCTTTACTCATCTGCTCACTGTTCGTAACCCAGTCAAGCTGACAGTCACGATTAATGGTCACACACATGTATGTATATCATATATACTTATTATGAGGAATTGTTCTGTGTGATTATGGAGGGTGAAAAAATACTGTGATCTCTCATCTATAAAACAGAGACCCAGGCAAGCTGGTGGGGTATTTTAATTCAAAGTATGAAGAGTAGAGAACCAAGAGAACCAATAGTATAAGTTGGAGAGCAGGGAGATGAACTAACTTTGCATGATGGCAGATCCCTAGGAAAAGTATCAATATTCTAGCTACTCCAACTGAACAGGGCTGAGCAATACCCAGAGGTCTTTGGAATATAGAAAACTTGGTCTGTATTTAACCCTCAGAAAACTAGGAGCTTTGAGTGTGAAGGTTTTTATAATAAGGTGGGTGGTATCATTTCTTTTCACAGTTATGCAAAGACTGGTTTTGATGTGTTTTGTTTTTATTTTGTTAAAAGGAGTCCAAGATAGTGGCTGAATTACATGGTTCAGGCAATGATGGGGGCCACAACAGTGACCCATGGCTTTGTACTCAGAGTGCTCAGTACTCAGCTTCATGCTCAACTGTGGCTGTCGTTAATTTCTTCAAAATTTTCCAAAAACTATTTCCAAATTTTCAATTTTCACAAAGACCTGCAGTTATGTAGCTCTAATTCAGAAAGAGTGTTAGTAAATGCTCATGATTATCAAGGCCCTATGTCTATTTAATTTTATTTATTTATTTATTTTGGTACCAGGAATCAAACTCATGACCTTGCACCTACTAAGCAGGTGCTTGTACCACTGAGTTAAATCCCTGGCCTTTCTATGTCCATTTTAAAGCTCCGAATGGTAAGCTCTTATAAAAGATCTAGAGTATAATATAGGAGACAAGAGTTCATTTGAACCTCATGAATTTGATTTACACAGTTGAGATATTTAACGAGCCAAGAGCACAGAGGAAGAGAGAGGAATTGGCTCAAAACCCACCAAGTGTCTTAGTTACTCTTCTCCTGTTGAAACAATATATCCAACACCAAAATATCCAAAATTAAATAAAGAAAATAGTTATTTCAGCTTGCAATTTGTAGAACTTTTAGTTCCTAATCAGCCAGCTCCAAAGCAGGGTGGCATGGTGGGGGTTGAGGGAATCACGGAGGAGAAATAGACCATAACAAAGTAGGCAGGAGGCAGAAAGCAGCAAAAAAAGGGATTGACAAAGTTTCTCCCTTAATCCCATTCAGGCTACACAACTTTTGGGTGATGCCACCCACACCTAGCATGGGCCTTCCCAATATCCCCATCCAGAACTATACCAAACCTTTTGGGTGATGCCACCCACACCCAGCATGGGCCTTCCCAATATCCCCATCCAGAACTATACCAAGCCAATTTAGGTGTCACATCCTTAATCTATATTCACATATCCTCAATCCAGTCACCTCCTAAAAGCCCCACCTATGAACACAGAGAGCTTCGGGGTAATGTCTAGATATGAGCTATTAAATCAAGTAAAGGACTAAGATTAATTGTAGGCTCTACTGGCCACAAGGAATGGTGCAATAATAAATTGTCTCCCATAGTCAGGGTGATACAGTGGTAATGTGGAGCTCACACTGTTGATCATGTTTGAAAACTTTTCCAAAATATGGACTATGTCTTATACTGCTGTGAAGATAAAAAGTGTGAAGTTTGCAGAAAATCTGGTGGACTTAATTGTTCTATAAATCACAAGATAAGAAAATTATGTTTACCACAGACAAGGTTAGGAGTGAATGAACCCAACTGAGCTACAGAGTAAAACTTCAGGTGACGCAGCTCAGTGTTTTAGCTGTTGAAAGGAACTTGTTAGATAAGCAATATGAATATGATTAATCCTAAATATAAATAAAAACTAGCCTTTATTGATTAAGTTGGTCCATCAAAGGTACTTCAGATATGCCAACTAGTAGCAGAATCCCTGGATTTCGGTCTGTTTGTATCTCCTACATTAATGAAGCTTTATTGAACTGAAAATACATCCATTTATTTGGAGGTGTCTTTAAAAATCATCACTGGATCTTTGTGAAGGAACTCAGCGAAGGTAGGAATCATGTATCATAAGGAAAGACTGCAGAGTGCTCATTTCTCATGATTTGAGTCTTCCAAGACACAATAAGGAGGTAAATGAACTATATGATGTTGTCTTCACTCCATTGTCTTTCATTATTGAGCAATTCAAATCCATGAGCTTTTCTAGGTCATAGTATTTCCAGGATATGAGAAAAACTTAGGAGTATTGAAAAAAATCCTAGGTTTCATCATTTTGTCATATTAATCAATTAAAACAATAGCAATTAAAACAATAGGCCCTAGCAATTTCTTTTTTATTATTATATATTACCAGTCTTTTAAAAACATAGCCTCTTCTCTATATAGTTTAAAAGTCTGCCTAGTGAGTTGGACAACTGAATAATTATCCAGTTAGTTGAATCAAGACAGACTATTGATCTACTTAATATTGCTTGAAATACATATGTTAGATTAAAACTAATTGCAAGTCTGAAGGCTATTTGGGTATTAAAAGAACCTGAAAAAATTTATAGTTCTAAAATTTATATCTCCATCAAAGAAAGTGTGATTCTTCCCTGCAAAGGCTTGTTCCCATGTAAGAATAATAAGTCAGGCTTTTTTCTAGATCACAGCAGGAAGTAGAAACTTGGTAAATATTAGAATCATGCAGAATGCTGCTAACCAGCAAGGATTTTTCTATCTGTCCATGAAACCCATTAAATCAGAACTTTGTGAGGCCAAACCCCAGAATCAGTGTTCAAAAAAAAAATTCTGCAAGTGATTCTAACATCCAGGAATCAGTTTTAAAGCTTCACAGTTTGATTCTAGTATACAAAGTAAATAACGATTATCCTGAAATAATTCTGGCACCACAAAATAGACTTTCTTGCTCTTCTCATAATAAGCATCTCTCATTTGAGGATAGAAATTACTATGTAATTAGTGAAAATCTATTTAATTTAAATTAGTTCATATGTGGACATTGCTTAGATGTGTGCAATTTGTCACAAGTATGATGAATGAAGCAATGCCAAAGAATAGTGATTGCAAAACTCATCTCTACAGGCTTCCACTTCACTCTTCTCTCTGTCCAGCTTCTCTTAAACCTCTTTAATAATGGTGTCTGAACATGACTAAGGATGTTGAATACACACGATGTAAACTATGATTCCAACCTGCGCCCTCACCCACTGCTTAGTGTTGATCTTACAAGCATTCGACTTGATTGTATTTTGCAGTAAAGCAGCCTTTCCAAGACAGAGGATGTATTTGATAACACTTTCTTTTCCTTGTATTTACCACCAGAGAAACCCAATTCTTCACCTTAACAAGGTAATTATCAATTACTTGCTCTCACTGGGAAACTAAATTATCAATTCAGGTCAAATTGAAGGTACTCGTCATAGATTAAGCAAAATTATCAAGAAAGGCAACCTACTGTAACAGTTCCTAGTAAAGCAAGTTAAAAATTTACTCTGACATCTTTCTTGAGTGAAGAAAATGGCCATCAGTGGTCATTTGTAATAAATTTATGTTTTAAGAGTTTTTGTGATGTAGTTTAGAAAAGCCAAGGAAAGCAGCCAAACTGAGAAATTCCTTGAAACAATATGCTCATTTTATGGTAACCCAAATCTCTAAGACTTATATATAAGACATACCAGAGTTTAAATTTCACAAGCCAGTATAAAATAGGGGCAAATCATATATTTTAGGGGCAGAAGGGATCAATTGTTATATTGAGAATCTAAAATAGCAATAGACTTTAATTCAACGTAGTGATTCCAAGGAAAGGTGGCATTCTGGCATATTTTTGAAGCTGTTGTCAAACTGAATGCAAAAATTAATACTCAAGTCTCACCAGGTAGATGTACAGAATCCTCCTTGGTGAATCCATTGTGAGTAGTGCCCCAAGCTATGCCTGGGAATATGGGTCACAGGTGTCAAAATCATCCCCTAAGAAAGATAGAAAACGATTGCAAGGTGGCAGTTTCTCAACCGAGTTGAACATGATTTATACCATAGCTTCCCTGCTCTCACGAGAACAAGTGTATGAAGCTGGAATAGTGGCAGTTTATCTTTTTTTATTCTTCACGAATACACACATTTTGGCAGGTCTTATGTGTGAGCAGACTACTTTGGGAAAGCACACAGAACCAAGATGAGTCTTAACATATAGTTAAACATGTAATGTGTCAGACACAGTCAAGTACTTTCTCATACTATTTAATTCAGAAAGAGAGTTTCAATGCAAAGGTAATTGTATATGGCACATGAAAATATTAAGGTATGGAGATTAAACAATTATACCAAACTTAAGCAAGTCTTAAGGACCAGTGTCAAACTTAATTATGTAAAATAAACATCGTGGGAAAACATCTTTAAGTGATTAAAAAGCATATAATTTTTTACCGAGAATTTTGTATTCTGTGTACAGAAGAAAAATAAAAATTTAAGAATGCAAGTACCACATTAGTAAGACTATAGATTACATTTCAACTGTTTTATTTAGTTATTAAAATTAGCACATATTTGTATAATAAAAATGTTCCTGAAATATCAACACTGGACTAATTTAAATGAAAATATATATTCTTTATATTTTGTTATAAGTTTGAGAATTTATACATATCAATATAAACTTACTGTCTGCAAAACTATGGTTTTATTATTCTTTAGCAAACTCTTACCCAAGAGGAAAAACATTACCATAACTTTATTGTCCTTTATGTTTTTAATAGAAAACAGAAATACTAGTTACATCACCAAAACATTTGAATAGCTTTCCTCAAAATCTTCACCTTTTGTTTGCACTGACCACAAATTAATATCATAATACTTACCCAGTTGTAACCAAAACTGCATAAAAAACACATGCAAGACTCAATAGCTAAAAAATAAATAAATAAAATTAGACTTTGTCCTTCTCCTTTGGAGACGGTAGTGAGATATGTACTACTTTAATGTTCTCCCTCTTCTGTGGCAAGCAATAAACTCAGCTTCACATTGTTCACATATATTTTTAAAGAGAATTTTGAGAAATAGCATTTGGTAGAACTATCCAAAACATGGTTCTCTCTAATTACTAAAAAGAGATAGAGTATTTGATATGATTTTTTTCTATTCAGTTTCATCTGAGATCAAAGAAATAACTGTCAGGAAAAAAAAAAACCCTGTGATCACGGCTTCTCTTATTATAAGTGGAATCAGGTAAATAAGGAGCAGACTAATTTTTAAAGAGTTTATTTCTTAAAATAGTTGGTGCTATGGAAGCTGAAATTTTGAGATTTGAAAAATACACAGGTGTAAAGAGAACAAAGAACGCTACTCCGAACCAAGTAAAATCATACCTTGAGGCTCACTGCATATGTGGTCCAAAAGAATGATGGGAAGGCACAACCTCCAAGAGCTGGCACTAGAAGCTACATGAAAAATGTAGAAGGGAGCTACTCTCAAGAGGCAAAATCTGGTCTCCACGTACCTGCAGAACAGTACACAAAACCTCACTGTCTTAGCATAGTTTCAGACTTGCCATGCAACAGTGATATCTACATGTCAAAAGTCTCTAGTTGTTTGTTGCTACAGAATAATGAAAGTCATTAAGACTGATACACTTCCTCATAGAGACTTACAAGGATAAAAACAAAAAATCCACATATACAAAACTCATTCTAATGGGCACAAAAGAATCACTATATATACATATACATATACATATACATATACATATACATATACATATACATATACATATACATATACATAAATATGTATAAAAATCTGTCTTGGGACTAACTTTAATTAGGTTAAAATACCTGCAAATATACATTTCAGCCTAATTAGGTTAGTCCCTTGATGGATCCAGAAGCCAACAAAATGTGTCATTTCTCTTCAATTCCTTTTAAAATAATTAATCTTTCATGAATATATGTGCCATACAACTGTGTGCTTTAGGCATAAGGAGTCACTTTCAATTGGTTTCTCTTAAGTGTACATATGGCATTATTTAGCATGTGATTAAATGTCACCAGAGTCAACAAACCTTATTATGTAAAGACCTTATTTGCTCTTAAAACACCACAATTTAAATATATATCAAGAGAATTCACTTATAGGTACTTCAAATACATACCACAAAGAAACCCTGAGTTTATGTTAACACTGAGAATGGTTCAAAACAGGTAGAAATGCAGAGTACAGAGGCACAATGAACAGCTACTGTTGGACAATATTGACCAACAAACACCAGTAAATGAAGGACATCAGAATATTATCTCTGTAGTGATTCCAATCTTCACTACATAATTGATGAGTTCAGTTTAACTATGTATTGAATGCCAGCTTTCTGTCAGATAGTCTGCTAAGCATGAATATTAGCAATACCAGTATCACTTGGATTTATTCTTACAATACATTCAATCGAATATAGAAGGATTTTTCTAAAAAGAGGAAAAGAAATAAGGAAAAACTATGAGTTCCATTATATATTTTCCAATATTTGTGATAGATCTAAAGATGTGTACCAATATTCCACTGTGAATGTATATATTACATATTGTACACACATATTAATTTAAAAATAAAATTCTATTTATAAAAATACTATCAACCAAACTAAGTCATGTGATTGGGCTGAAATTCTGATTATGAACACAAAGGCACAAATGGAGGTTACAAAATAGAACACTACCTCTTACTCATGCTAGACACAATTTTTTTTTTTTTTTTTTTTTGGTACCGGGGATTGAACTCATGACCTTGTACTTGCCAGGCAGGCACTTAATAGACACAATATTTTAAGACCATTTCTTTTATTTTGAAGCTCTTTCATCCTTCACATTTCCCTAGTTTACTCTCTCACTTCATATAATTTGATGTGCATCCATCATGCTGTCCTCTGAGTTGTGAGGTTATCTGCCACTGTTCTGTTTTACTTTCCATTTTTACCTGTATTGTAACCTTATGTGATATTACAGTCTGTTTTCCTTGTCTTTCCCTGCACTAGAATGTAAGCTTCATAGAAACAAAGTGTTTTCTCCTCACTTTACAGATGATGTACATAAGATCGATGCCAGACACACACCAGTAGTAACTGAATTTCTTAACTTCTTTCCTTAATTTCATCCCTTGGATTCTTTCTCCACCCTTACTCTTCAACCATTACTACAGTTCTGAGGCTGGAAAACTTAGGCGACACTCACAACATCTTCACTCTCTTTTGTTTTCTGGTACAAAGTTCAGTTAGGAGATACAGAAATTATTTAGGGGGAGGTGTGCTGCACATAAGGGTTAAGTTGGGTAAAGAGATGTCTACTCACTTGGAAAGTAGGAGGGATTCTAAATTTTCTGTCTCCAATTTCTACTTCCTTAGACTGACCAGAATTTAGATTCATGAGAGATCCAGGATGATTGATATATTAAACTATATACAATTATAACACCAAAAAAATATTTTTTCCCTCTTCCTTTTTCCAGCACTCAATTTGAGAGCAGAGCTCTCCCCACCCTACCTACAAGGTCTTTTCACTACCAGCCCTCTTTCCAGTTTGGCCAGTGGTATTGCTTTGTCAGTTTCCGGCCTCTCCCATGCTGTTGAATTCCATTTATGTTATTAAAAGTGTGAGATTTTATGGCTTTTGGGTAGGAGAGATTTTCTTAAGCAGAATTAAAAAAACACAAATTATGGTGTAAAAGACGATAAAACTGATGAAATTGAAACATTTGTATGATAAAGCATTATAAATAAAGGACAAGTTACAATATTGTGAAAGACACATTTTCCTCATTTAACTAAAAAATATATATATAAAACGCCCATAAAATAAATATGAAATAGCAAAGACTAAGCATGGTAAAAAAATGAAGAAATTTATGAACAGTTCATTCCCAAGGAAAAATAAGAATATCTGAAAATATATAAGATGTTCAACTTTACTAATAATCAAGGAATACAAATTAAAATTCTTTCAGCCCTATTAGATGAAAAAGGAAGCATGGATAAGCACATGGAGAGATTAGTATACATGCAAAAAGAAGCATTATTTGGAATACTATCTACGTATGCAGTTGTGTATGCATAACTATCTATGTATGAATAATAGTCCACAATGCTGATCATAAGAATATTCATTTTTATAAAATATTGAAAGTCATTTAAATGTTCAAAACCAAGAAAATAGGTACATAAATTATAAATTGTTTATGCTAATATGGTCAAATAAAAATTAATATCAAATAAAAAAAGTGGATGAACAATGTTTGAAATATCACATCTGAATATTTCAAACTGAAAACAGCATTATTAGATGTTTTTACTTGAAAACAAATATGTAGTAATATTATAAAAACTTTAAAGAAAAAGATACATAAAAAATCTTATAGTGATTGTATATGGGGGGAGATAGGTGAATGAGACCATGAACACAAAGAGTCCATGATTCTTTGGGAAAAAAAATAAAGAAGAAGAAGAATGAGGAGGAGGAGGAGGAGGAGAAGAAGGAGGAGGAGAAAAAAGAAGTTTTAGATGTATAGGTATTTCATTTTGGTTATTGCCATACATTTCAGTTGAAATATTTTGTTAAATATATGTTATATATACTAACCTATTACTAAAACAAAATTGATACATAAGTGGCTTCCAATCTCTTACCCACTTATTTTATTTAACTGTCTGATAACCTGGAATCATCTATATGACTGATTCCATTAAACATTAATCAGAGGTATCATTCTCATGCTTTGGTGCACTACAACCCTCAACCCTGTGGAATACTCTAATGCGCTCCCCCCTTTTTTTTTTGGTGGACTTTACAAGGAATCTTGCTTAAAATCACTTATCTAATAGTATGGTTTGCAGTGATGACAATACATTCCTGTCTCAAATAACCTCCTAGTCATTTTTAAAATACATGTAATGCTTTATTTCTTTAAGGTAAGTATCACCCACTTCATTCTTTGTCGCATTCTTCATTCTTTGTTGCATTCTTTCAAATGCAAATCTTTCTGGGTAGGATTTGCTTTTTAATTAAGCTCAGAATACTTTAGAGTTAATGAGTTTAATCTAAGACTGTCTTCTTTACAGAAAAGTATGCTAACAAAATGGACTTTCGCCCAGGAAATCTCACAGAGACCAGCATCGCGGCCTGACTCTGTGGGACCCGAACCTCCAAGACCCGCAGAGTGGCCTGGGCTGTTTGGATTGGGAATATTGTGGAGACTGGCATCTTGGCCAGGTCTGTTTGGGACCGGGAACTTTTCAGAAACCAACATTCTGGCCTGACTCTTTGGGACCTGTAGGCCCTTCACTGGCAGGGAACCTCCTGGAGACCTGCCTGGGACAAAGCATGGTGGCCTGGCCTGCCTGAGATTCCACAGGCTCCAGGGTGGCCACACCCAGCATTCACCTTACAACTTAGGGAGTCAGGAGCCCACAGAGGGGAGTTAGGACCCTGTGAGGAAGCCAAGAGCCTGTGGGGGAGCCACGGCCCCTCCAGGAACTGAGGGTGTAAGAGGCAATTCACCACACATGCAGAGAAAGCTTTGGAACACCACTCAAAGTAAGGAAATATAGAATAATGACAAAAGGAAAGACCAAAAGGTAGGCTCAAAGCCCTAGCCCTCCCCAAGAAAGCTTAGAAGCCGTGTACATAGAAGAAAAAAGAAGCCATACACTTGAAATGTCTGAAATGATATCAAATGAAATAAATATGCAAATAGAGAAATCTATGGAGAAATTCAAACCAGAAATACTTGCCCAGGTAAAAGAAGAATTGATAAAAACAATGAAAGAAATAGTGAATGCATCTAGTGAAAACACAGCTAAAAAATTAGAGGAACAAAGCAAAAAGATAGAATCCCTGAAATAACAATATAAGAAACAAACAGAATGCATAAAGCAGATTCAAAGAGATATACAGGAAATAAAAAAA
>PVJX010014321.1:0-45161 GCA_004027295.1 Dolichotis patagonum
ATTTGTATAAAATTCTAAGATACACAAACTAATGAAGAGGCAGAAAAGAGAATATCAATGGTCTGGGAACTGGAGAGAGAAATCAGTAGGAGGAAGGGATTTCCAGAGGAGAAAGTCTCTTAAATGCATTGTTATTTTTCACTGTTACGATAGTTTTCTCTGTGCAGATGCATTTAGACACCATCAAAGGACACCATCAAAGGACACCTTTTAAATAATACAATTTATTGCCTTCCAATTTTATATCAAGAAATTATGAGAGAGCAAGAGAAAGAGAGAGAGAGAAAGAGAGAGACAGAGAAAGAGACAGAGACTAGCATGGGCATCCTAAAATAAAATTAAGATCATTCCAAATATCACTTCATAACAGCAATGTTATCTGTTCTTAGACTCATGATACATAGTTAAATTTAAATCTGTGCATTATTATGTATTTCATTGTCAAATCATATTCAATATGACATATTATGTTTATATATTGTGTCTTTTATTTGTAAGATAGGACCAAAAAAACAAAGGTGGTTAGAAAGATAAGGAAATTATAACGTGAAGAAAACTGCAGCTGTAAGGCATAATCAAGTTCACCCAAGGTGATCCAAATGGTTATCTATGGCTCTACTTTTCTTCTAGACTCATCACTGCTTAATTACTTAAAGATACCACTGTAAGTCAATCAACTCCAAAAATTACATCAAAGGTTTCTATTTTCAAGTGAAACAGTATTATTACATGGATGACATATCTCAAAATTTCATACACACACACACACACACACACACACACACACACACACTTTATATTGTAACCTACTTGCTGGAGTCAGTTTTTGTTTTAATCCACTGATAGATAACCTGACCTTAGGAAAATAGATACTGGGTAAATGACAGATGACTCAAAGAATAGATATCCTAGGTGATTCATCCTACTCTTACTCCCAATTCCCAGCCAGTTAATAGCACACCTCACCCTCTGGTACCCAGTCTCTCTCCTCCAGTGTTCAGTTTTAGTTTTGCCTAATGTTAGTATATTACTCTTTGAGGCACCTTGAAATTATTTTCCAGGTTGGATGTCAGGAAACTAAGTAGGCTGAGCTGAGTTCTGCATCTTTTCTGAAAAAGGGTCTCCTCAGATCCCCATCTAGTGACAGTATAAATATACATTGATTTCTCGTGAAATAAACACTCTGCATATGTTGGTATTGGAGCAATGTCAAAATTATCTTCATATATTCTTAATGAAATAATTTCATAATTTTACAAATATACATTTTATTTGTTCGTTTGTTTTGAGACAGAGTCTTGCACACTTTGTAGCTCAGGCTGCTCGCTAACTTGCAATGATCCTCCTGCCTCAGCCTCCTGAGTGCTGGGATTACAGGCGTGCGCTACCACTCCCAGCTCAAACATAACTTTTATGATTATATTAGCAATAAAATGCTAACACAGTAACCATTGAAACTTATAAGCATTGATTAACCACATATTTTGCAAAGATGACAAAATTATTGCTTACAAAATTCTTATCAATTAATAAGATTATATAATTCAGTAAATGAACATGAGTTAAACATATTGAAGGAAAAATTTGGCTTATACAAAGGGCTAAATCCATTAGAGATTCTGAGCAATAAAAATGCAGCTGAATCTGGTTTATACTGAAAGACACATTCATATATCTGCTTTAATTAGATTATTTTATAGAGGCAGTTTCTCTATAGGGATATGAAAATTTCAATAAAATGAGGGTCTGGAATTTTGCCATTGTTTTCTTAGAGCATGCTGCTCGGTGTGAGGACATGATTTTATGCATAGCAGGAGGTAGTTTATGTATGCACTGTGCAATCAGCAGCACCCTTAAGTAGTGTCAGCTAATCCCCTGTAGGAATTGGGACATAAATAGAATTACGCAGTGGAATTAATTTGGGTTAGGGGCATTCTGAATCATATTCTCAAGAAAATGAAAATGCAAGGAAATAAACCAAAAATCTTTTAAAAGTAAAATCAAAACTACTTAAAGGCAGATGGTGATGTGGTCTTTTATTCGTTTGGATTTGCTGAAGTTATTGAAATGGGCATTTGAGTTTAAAGTTTAATGCTTGTCTACTTTATTTTCAATACACTGTGCTTCAGTAATGCAAAGATTTTAAGAAGATTTCCTTTTTATTCTCAAATAGCTCAAAATGGGTGAAAATATACACAGTAACTAAAATGCAAAGTCAAAGGGAAGAGAGAGATAACCAAGGGGAAATGCGCTTTGTTAGTACAGCAGAGAGGGAGGGACTACTTCCAACGGGGACACAGGTTGTCTTCATGGTAAATAAGGCCTTCACATTTGGATGGGATTGCAGGTCATACAAGGGCCTGCACGAACACAGAAGTGAGGGTGGCAACAACTGCAGGGACAGAAAAGCGCGTGAATGACAAATGGCACACCAGCTTTCGGCTGATACAGAGCATAGGCTGAAGCTCTTTGCACCACAGTGGTTAGAGGCTTCTCTCTTTTCCTCCTTCTCTTTCTTCCTCCATTTCTCCGTGATACATTTTTTAAAAGCAGGAACACCCTACCAGCAGTTTGATATAGTGACAAAAGTACTAGCAGCACTGAAAATAAATTAAATTGGAAGAGAAAAACCTTGACTAAAGGCAAAAGAATTACAGTTTTTTCCTAGTGGTTCTACTGGGATTTCTTAAAGCCTTCATTCAGAAGAGAAAAGAGGAGAAAATGAATAGGAGCCAAGATGGAGAATCAAAAGAATAAGGAATCCAATGGGATGTGATGAATAAAGAAAGGAAGAGGTCGAAGATGATTGATTTTTAGAGCTGAGGTGACAGGGAATGTGGTTGTAGTATCAAAGAAGCAACGTGGAAAGGTCATAGGTTTGGGAGAGTAGAGGAAAACCCCATTCTGAACAGAAGTCATTTGGAATAGGGCAGAACTTCTGGGTGAATTTGTCAACACAAACAGGAGCTGAGTTGCATGACAAAGATCAGAGATTTAATTTCAGCAACAATTGTGTTAGATGTCCAAAATTAAGAGAAGAGAGACTTTCAGTAAACTATTGGAGAACGTAATTTGAGGGGTAGAAGTAGTAAACAAGGCAGGGAGAGAGAAAGGATGGACAGGAGGTCTTCAGGTGGGCCAGCGTGACCTGCGGGGCCATGTGTGTCCCTGCAGGTGCCTGATCCCTGTTAGAGAGAGGAAGGGATGAGGAGAGGAGTAGAAGCAAAGGCTGCTTCAGGGGCTCCCATTCCTTGCCAAGTATGCACTCTCTAGGTCTTTCCTCTGCCATTTCCTGGGATGTGGTACTCTGTCCTGTAGCAAACCTGATACTTGTATAGAGAAAACACAATACATAGTATACAAATATAGGAGATTGTATTCTTAGTGACTTTAACCAAAATCCATGAAGATTTGGGTTCACACAAGCCAATGGCTCACACATGCACAGGCTTAAAATGAATTCCTTGTTGATACAACTTCTACTATTTTCCAGCCTCATTCTTTGTGATGCTGAGCAGCTTCAGCTTCTTCCTAGACCTTGGACCAAGGAGGAAAGATGCATTTTCCACTATAGTAGGGGATTATTCTTAAAGGATGCTTACACAGGTTAGTGCAGTGCACTCTTAGTGATTTCAAATTGCATTTCTGGCTCACACCTGGAGCAATGTCAAATGAAACTTGTTCACAGTTCCTCTTGCGTTGTCTCTTTTTGCCTGTGCCTCTTTCAGCTTCCAATGACCAGTAGTAACCTTTTTCATTAATAATTGTCCTAGACACATGGCCTCCCTGAGTACACCAGACACTCAGAATAGTGATCCTTGTTTGGTTAATACTACTCAAAAATAAATCCTGCAGGAAGTCTGAGGAGAAACAGCCAAGAGGATGTTTTTGGATTGCACCAAAGAAACTGTAGGCAGAAGCCAGTTTCCAGGACTGGAGATCAAAAGCTGAAGCAATCAGGACAAAAGGGTTCATTCAGATTTTAGAAACTTAATCAAGTGATAGATAAAATGCTAATGTTCATAAGAAGAATGAAATAAAAATGATTACAACTTGCATTTCTTGAATGATCAATGATGTTGAACATTTTTTCATATTCATATTTCTTCATCTGTGTACTCATTTCAGATGTCCATTTTTGGATTGAGTCTTTGGATTAGGGAGGTCTGATCTTTTTAATTCTTTATATATTCTAGATAGAAGTCCTTTGTTGGAGGGACAGTTGGCAATTTTTTCCCAATTTGTGAGTTTTCTTTTCACTCTTGTTGTAGTCAAGGGTCACACAGAGAACAATTAGAATCAGGACATGGAGTTTATAATATTATTTTTATGATGGTCACCCAGGGTTAACACAAGAAAATGAAGGAAATCTATCCACAACACCAGAGACATAGAATATTTAGTCAAGGGCCTAAATCCCACAACAATGTCCCACATGAGCCCAGATAAAGACCCAGAGCTCATGACTTTGCCTCCCATGAGTCCAACTGGAGGTCTAGAGCCTACAGAAGGACTCACGCCAGTCTCTTTTACGGATCTGTGCTGGGAAGGCCCAAAGGTCAGCGGTGAAAACTAAAGAAGTCTGTGCTAGCAGGGTGAAGGAACTGTGCTGATGGGCTGAGGATTCTATGCTGGAGCGGAGAAGTCACACTCACAACAAACACCAGGGCTGTCCTGAAAAGCACCACAGCCATCCTCAGCGACACGGAGGCCCCGAGCTCCTCCAACAACAAGCACAGTCGAGTACATGCCAGGAAGCCAGTATGACAAATTCATCCTGGAGACCAAAGCAGCACACATCTCCCCCTCTGGAGCCAAGAAGCAATGCTCGATGTGAGGACCAGAGCTTCTCCAGGAGAACCTAACGGCTCAAACAGCAACACATAAACCCCACAACACCTCAAAGTCTCAATGCCATAACGCCTTAACGCTCTTCCTTCTCCTCCACATTTCCATTTATGCTGGTAACTTTCCTCAGGTGAAACATCTACACTCAGCAGCATGGAGATGTAATCCAGCTGGCATTAAGTTGACCACCAGTTTTTAATCCATAACAACTCTGTTGATGATTTTTTTGGAAGTGTAAAACTTTTTAATAAGGTTAGATCCCAGTTGTTGATTCTTTGAAGTATTTGCTGTGCATTCTGGTTTTTGTTCATGAACTTTCTTCCCACTCCTGTATTTTCAAGATTTCTGCCTACTTCCTCTTCCAGTAGATTGTTTCTGTTTTAATATTTAGATTTTTGATCCATTTTGACTTTAGTGCATGGTGAAAGACATGGGTTTAGTTTTAGTCTTTAACACATGGAAAGCCTGTTTTTCCAGCACCATTTAGTAAAGAGGCTATCTTTCTTCCAGTGAACATGTTGGGACTCTTTGTCAAAGATAAGGTGGCGGAGTGTATTTTAGTTGTGTCTCTGCATCTTCTATTCTGTTCCATTGATGCTCAGGTCTGTTTTTATGGCACTAACATGCTGATTCTATTACAGTAGGTTTGTAGTATAATTTCAAGTCAGGAATTAAAACAACACTGAGATTCCATCTCACATCAGAAAGAATGGCTATCATAAAAAAAAAATCATCCTATAACAAGTGCTGCTGGGGCTTTGGGGAAAAAGAAACCTATCTTCATTGTTGATCATAGTGCAGACTGGTGCAACTACTATAGAAATCAGTGTGGAGACTCCTCAAAAAACTAGGATTAGAGGTCCCATTTGACCCAGCTATTCCCCTTCTGAGTATTTTTCCAGAAGAATTGAAAATATACCGCAACAATATGTTTGTAGTAGTGCAATTTGTAATAGCTAAATCTTGGAAACAACCCAAATGCCCATCAACCAAGGAATACATAAAAAAGATGTAGTATTTTTAATACAATGAAGTACTACTCAGCTCTAAAAAAGATAAACTTGAGGTTTTTATAAGTAAATGGATACAACTAGAGACCATACTTATAAGTGAAATAAATCAGACTTACATGTGTAAATATTATATCATCTACCTAGTGTAATAAACTGAATTAATAAGATCCAAAAAGAATAATAGATATGGTGAAAGGGAAAGAAAGTGCTCAAAAAGAAAGAAAAACTTGGACTGGAAAAAGGAGAAAAGATGGAAGGGATATATATAAATATATATATTAGCATGCCTAAATATGGTAATCTGAGTAATTATTTTGAATAATAATTATTGTTAATTTTCTATCATCTTGTTTGAAATTCGGTATCATTTTTATTGTTTTTTAAATTCTCTTTAATATAAAAAAATTACAAAATACTTGTGCTGCTTTGACAGCATTGTAAAAAATATTTATGACAGACCTCAGCCTCTCCTGGTGAGTTAGTGCTATTTGTAGGCTGGGAGGAGAGAGAACAATGGCTGCACCAGAAAACAAGCCCAGTCTGAGAACCAGTGCCATGCATGGGCCACCACCTGACTGGGAATGGTCGGACCGCAGCCTCTTCCCGTGCACTGGCTGGCAAACAAGAAGTATCACTCCCCCAACCCCACCCCATCAGCAAAGGCTTCTCCAGAGAAACAAAGGCTGTGATGATAGCTATGGAGGTGAAATGATATTGGATGCCTGTGGTGTTTCACAAACATTGTAGGTCTAGGTCTGATCATAGGTTCAGAGGATAGCGGTATGCAGTGTGGCATCTAGTGGGGATCTCTTTCTGAGGGCTGCAGCCATTGTCAGTTCCCTATGGTCTTGTTTTGGAAGTCCTGTATCGTTTCCACTGTTTTTTGGGGTTTTATTCTGTTTTGTTTTGTTTTGGTTTTGTTTTTTTTTGATTATGTCTAATTCTATGGCATGGGCAGTTATTTCAAAGATACCAAGAAATACTATGGTAACCATTTTGAATTTACTTTAGGCTTGTTTGAAGTCCTTTATTGCATTCATTGTTTTATTTTTATTGTTTCTATTTTATTCTGTTCTGTTTGATTTTCACTATGTCTGATGTTATTTGCAGCTATTTTGAAGATATCAAAAGGCATTATGGTAACTGTTGTTGATTTCATAATGTTTTGAAGTCCCGTATCTTTTACACTGGTTTGTTTTGATTGGTTTTATTCTGTTTTATCTTGTTTAAAAAAAAACATGTATTTACTTTACAATATAGTACTTGTTAACTCAGCTATACAAATCAGCATGGCAATAGCCTCAGAGCCTAGAATTAATTAGCTGGAACCTACCCTGGGAAGGAATATTAACAATAAAAATTTAAAGCTCCTAGTTTGGCACTTCTTTATGGTTTAGATCTAAAAGATCTCCCCAAATTTTCACAACTCTGGAAAGTGATTGGATCATGGGTGCTACATTCACCATCAGATTCATTTTAGATGAATATGGTAGCTGCATGGGCTGACTGGCTTGAGGTGGATCAGTGGGCATGATTTAAAAGGGTGTGTTCTCATCTTCAGCTCCTCCTTTCCTCTCTCTGACTGCTCCCTGGCTGCCATGGAATGACAAGTTGTCCTCCCGAGCCCTGCCATCATGCTGCTTCTGCTAAGAGCAGCCGACCCAAACCATACTTCCCTCCTTTAAGTTCTGGGTGTTGAGTATAATGCTCAGCAATGGGAAATTAATGAAGGTATTTATGACATCCTGAAACATATGCATAGCTTCTTCATCAAGGGGGAAAATGAAAGAGATTAGTAATATTTATATCTAATCTTTCATGCTATACAAACTTATCAAAAGCTTGTTTCTAATCTGTCCTGCTTACAGTTTTTAGTTATTTTATCTCACAGCCAGGGGCATAAGTTTATCAGCTATTGAAATTAACTCCTCTAATTTAAAGTATCTGTGGCCTAGATATGTCAAAGTAATATCAGTCACTTAAAATGTTTAAAAATGATTACTTTTGATAAAGCCACTATTAGTTTGCTAACACAGAAGCATCACCACAATGTTATTAGTGTCAAAGCATACATCTTTTTCACTGTGTTTTTTGGCAATAATGAGCTAGTTCCATGAGTTTATAAATGTCAATCTTTACAATCTAGCTTCTATCCCTCTAGGAATGTTACAGGGTACACTTAGGTATGTTTCTCCTTCAAAGCTAAAAGAAACACTGAAATTTGGGGATGAATAAAAAAAAACACTTCACTGCCAGACATCAAATTTCAGTGAGTTACTATACACATGCTTAGGTGAAGATTATTTCAAAGTAAGCACTAAAGACAGACTAAAGGGATTCTCCCCTCCTCCTTTAACGGGGCTGTGGGCTAAGGGTTTTATGTTTAAAAATACACAACTAGACCAAGAAGCAAGGTGTCCTGGTGAACCAGAGCCATGCAGAGTCCTCCATTGCCGGGGGGACCCCCAGACCACAGCCTTTTCCCATGATTCAGCGCCATTTGCCAACTGTGGAGAAAGAGAAAAAGAAGTTACCAAGAAGCATGCTCTCCCTGTGAATCAGCACCATGCACAGGCTGCCAGCAGTGGGGGGAGAGCCAGATCCCAGCCCCTTCCAGCACGAGGGCTGGGAAACAAGAAGAGCCAAACCCCCCACCTCACTCTGTAAGCGACCGACCGGTTGATCTGGAGAAACACAGGCTGCGATGACAGCTGTTGAGGTAAAGTGCCATTTGATGCTTGTGTTTGGTGCTTCACTGACTTCCAGTTTAGGGCCAGAGGTCTAATCATCTATTCAGAGGATAATGATATGCTGTGTGTCATCTATGGGGCATCTCCTTCTGAAGGTGGTAGCCATTGTTAATTCCCTATTATCTTGTCTTGAAGTCCTATATCATTTTCATTGTTTTATTGGGTTGAGTTTTACTCTTTTCTTTTGTTTGATTTTTTTTATACCTGATGACATGAGCAGCTATTTCAAAGATAGCAAGATATATTATGGTAGCCACTGTTGTATTACTAGTGTCTTGTTCTGAAGTCCTTTATTGTATTCATTGTTTTGTTTTTATTGGTTCTGTTTTCTTCTGTTTTGTTTGATATTTACTATGTCTGAAGGTATCTGCAACCATTTTGAAGACAAGAGGCATTATGGTAATCATTGTTGGTTTCATACTGAAGTCCTGTGTCACTTACATTGGTTTGTTTTGATTGGCTTTATTCTGTATTATTTTGCTTGGTTTTATTCTGTTTAAAATAAAAAAAAGGTAAAAAAAAAAAAGTAAAATTGTTCAACTAGTGTTTACATAATGCTGGGGGCCAGGATGCCTGTCACAGGTCCTCTTCCCTCTGGCTTTCCCAGTGTCCCTCTGACTCACAGAGTTTTATGGCCTGGTGGGCACGCCACGCTTCCAGTGTAGCTCAGTTAAATTACACATGCATTTATTAAACACACACTGTGCCAGACCCTGAGGTGAATGAAAAATAAATAAAATGAGGCAGTCAGAAATCCGCTGCTGTATCTCATGTGTACTCATATTTTTCCTTTCCTCTTCAGACCTAGTAGCATCATTGCCTGGTCATTGTAACCATGCATTGTAAATGAAGATTAGGTACTTTGCTTCTGTAGCCTTTGACTATGATCATCTTGCCTAGCCACTCTGCCCACCCATTTTCCCTTCAGTGCGTTCCCCACTATCATCAGAAGTTCCAAGAATCAGGCTTCCCTATGAACTTAGAACATTACCTGTTTCTTCCTATCCGGATACTTAATCAAGAATAAATTCCATGCACTTGTTGAATTGTGCCTTATGCATCATTTCAATGTTTAAACCATTTGTGTCCCCACTGCATATAGTTCAAATTCTTTAATTTATTTCTACTGCTGCACATTTGCCTTAGATGCTTTTTGCACTGGTTGCTACCCACAGCTTTGTACACAGGACCTACACTAGCCCATCTGGATGGCTTTCTGAGCCCCGACATTGCCCTCACCTACTCTAACCATCTTCCTAACCCTGTGACGGTTAGAGGGAAGTGATGAAAGTCTAGCTCCAGCTGGAAGCAACTTCTCCTGGAGCTCACATAGCCTCATTCTAGGAGTCTCATGATTTCTCTAACCCCATGCCAACACATGACTTCTATGATTTCCAACAAGTTCCCCCTGAGAAGTGTAACATCACACTCTATTTCCTAGTTATATCTGTATGAATCGTAGCACTCCCCACAACCCAGATTACAGAGGTAATTTCCAGGGCCTACCAGTGACTTGGGCATGAGACATGCTTATTAAATATTGGAAAATATACATAAAGAATATAGTTTCCTCTGGGAAACTTTCTATCAATAAAATCGATGTTTTGAAGTATGTCATTTTCAATTTTACTTATTGAGGTCCCCAATGATTAACAGGAGAAACCACAAAACCACTGTGACTTCCTTTTTTTTTTTTTATTACTCCAAGATTCTGATTCTTGCTTTCTGTAGACTATGAGAATCAGCCCTGGAGCTAGACAGGGAATCTTCCCATTGTGTTCTTCTCTTTGGAGAATTCTTTTCTGGCCTGGGCAGGCAGAGAAGCAGGTTAATTATGCTCTACTGTTGTGTGGTTACATGGTATCAGCTCTATTTTAGCCATCAAATAACCAAGAATTTACTTTAACACTCGGTAAGATATTTATTCCTCTATTGTATATTGCTTTCATAGTATTAATCAAGATTCACCTTTTAAATAGCCCTGTTTTCAAACTTCATGTGTTCGCATATGTTAATTTTTTGATAATTCTGTGAGATTCATATATGCATTGTATTCATAAAGATAGAATACTTTGAAAACTGCAAATTATTTTTCATTCTGTTTTTGAAAAATTTTGATGATATCACCGTTATAAATGGAGAAGATTGCATGGATTTTGTTCATTGAGTAGATTATCTCTTTTGTAAGTTTTTTAATCTTAGCTTAAATGTGCTGTTGTAGGAATAAAATTTTATGACTATTAACCCTAAATTGTGTTCTTATCTCAAGCATTTTATTAATGTTCCAAATATTCTACAGTATACGAGTATTCACTAATGCTTCTAATGACTTTTTTCAGGTGATTTTTATGCATTCTTTTGGTTCTGTTGAGTTATTTATGATCTACACAGACTTATACTTACTACTTCCAAAAGATCAAAGTTTTGCCTTGCCATCACTAAAAATCCTTCAAAGGCTCTAACTGATAAAAGAAACTTTGCAGAGGCTGTTAGCCATTAAATCAATTGCATTTCAAATCAGTTCATTTAGATATATTTGTAATTGCTAAGTTTTCCTAGATAGTATTATGGAATGCATGTCAGTGACTCCCAAATGCATGTGTTGAAATGGAAACTCCCAGTGGGATGGTATTTAGGGTATGAAACGTTTTAAAGGTAACTAGGTCAGGAGGGTAAGGCCCTTATGATGAATCTAGTGCTCTCATAAGAGTTGACCTTCACCCTCTGTGCCACGTGAACATGTGAGAATCAATCATCTGAGAACCAAGAACATTTCTTGCCAGCACCCAGTCATACTGGCACCCTGATCTTGGACTTCCAGACATTAGAACTGTGACAATACATGTTTTCTTTTTTTAACCCCAGCTTATATTAATGTTATATAACCTCAGCCTAAGACAGGTACTGAAAACAAGGATAATAATTTGTGACAGTCACAGAAAAAGCTGTATTTTTTTCTTAAAAGATAACTCAGAAAGATCAGTTAAATCAAGGCTTTAAATATTGTAATAAAATTACCTCACTATTTATGGATCCAGTAGAGTTAAATATAGCAGGAAAAGAAGGGCAGGGAGTGTTGAGCAAGAATACGTTTAGTTAAATTATCCATCATTTAAAAAAGAAAAATAGTCAAGGATGTAGCTCAGCAGCACTGTTCTTTCCTGGGAAGCATGAAGTCCTGAGTTCAATGTCTTGTACAAAAAAAAAAAAAGAAAGAAAGGAGAGAAATGAACAACAGAATACAAAATTATGTGTCTAATATGTTCAATAGCACAAAAGAACTAGTGTTAATAAGAATCCTAGAAGAAAATTTCACACTGGCTGGAAAAGAGACAAAATGAAATTCTTTTAATGTAATGTAAAAACTGAAAACTCAGTTACTGGTGTGATATTTCTTGCCAATTCAAATTCATACTTACTCATAAATTTGAATCACAAATAATTTTCTATATCCATTTTTGAATGTACCAAAGGCAGATCAAATAGAAAATGTGGGAGGATTGAGTTTCAATCAAATTTTAAAAATAATGGAAGTCAAAGTAAACAACCTAAACTCACCTAATAATCAAATAGTAGAGTTTATTATGTTGCAGTCACTGTACTAGGCAAAGGCCAGCCCTGGTGCTTGTCTGCAGTCTGACACATAAGTCTAAGGAAACAAAAAAAGATGCTGCAGTCAGCATTTCTGGGAGAGTGGAATTCTGTCGCGTGGCTGCTTCAGAGGCTCTGACAGCTCTTTTCTTATTTTCATATCCAGGACCATGTTAGGGCTGGTTGCTTTTACTGGCTGTGTAAAAGAAGATATGATAAAATGAAATAAAAACTTACTCTAAATTCCCCCAGTGTATTTCAAGTAACAATCACATTGGAGCCTGTCTAGATTCTGATCTCTATGCTTCATGACTGGATAGCACCTTGTGTATTTATTACTCAGCCTGGTATTTATGATTAGTAAACCTAAGAGGGTAGACTTGATTTATAATGAGCTTCCTATGCTATCTTTAATGTCACAGCAAAATCTAATGATTTGGTGTTGGATGCTTAATAGTTTGTACCAAAGATTAGATTTCATGTAATTGTTTGCCCTTTTTCTTTGATTTTTATAAATAAAACCATACATTTCTGCTGGAGAGCATTGAAGCTGAATACGTGTGCAGGGCTGTGGCGTGGCCTGGGCATGAATGAACTGAGAATGAGGACATACCTCAGGGGGCAAGATAGGCCACAGCCAAGGCCGCCGGAAGACTTTATGATAGTTTTCCTTCATTATTGTCATCTGTTGCTCTGAGGGGTCCTTGAACCCCTCCCAGATCCTACTCAGTTTTCCTCCATTGTCCTCTCAATGCCTTGCTTGTTCTGATTAAATATGGGCTGCCCAGAGTCAATCTGTTGGCCAGCTAGGAGCTCTGCCGAGGATCTCACTCCTCCTGCAAACCCCAGGACCACGCTGCTTGTCTCATTCCTTTGAGCCTTCACCCAAATGGGGGTTGGGGGTCTAGGTACAGACCCCAACACATTTGTGTTGGTATAATTCACTGGTAGAAAAAACATCTGGTAGATAGTTTCTGGTAGAAAAAAAAATCCTTGAAGTACATTATCATTTTACAAAGAAATGAGAAGTCGGGGTAAGGGAAAAGTCCTTCCCAGCAAGGACCTTATCTCTACTGTGTGACAGACACAATCATCACCGGACCAGGCCAAGTAATGCATTTTGCTGTGTCTGCTGTTATCAGTTTCTTTGCAGGAGTGAATCTTATCTCTTTCAGGTTCTAAACTCTTGGAAGTCAGAGATTTTCTTCAAGCTTCTATTGTGAGGAAGTCACTGTTTCTCTTTGGTAAAGCTAAAATTCCATTTTCATCCCAGTTGGGATCTCTTTGTCAATCACTACCATTGATTTACTGATTTAATAAGCATTTTTGAATGCCCAAGGACCACTCTGGATACTCTAGAATTCAACAGTGTGTACAAGAGAAAAGGAAAAGAATCCTTCTCTTCATAGAGCTTACATTCTGTTAGGAAACCAAATGAAGAGCTCACTTTTTATGCAGTGAAATACACAGAATGATAAATGAGCAAAAGAAAAAATCATCAGTGAAGCAGAACAAAGTGGTGGGGGGAGACAGAGGTCATTTTGGTTTTCATTTTGATGCTTACAATCAAGTAAGGCTTGGAATTCTGTATCAAGTGTCCAAAGAAACTGACAGGAGATGATGCGGTTTACATAAATATGTGAAAAGAGCAAAGGAGAAACCAAATGGATTTCTGGAGGAAAAAAGCTTCCAGAAGGGGAAACTGTAAGTGTAAAGGCCCTGGAGTGGTCACGCCTGAAGTGCTTCTAAGGGAAGAGAGAAGGTTCATGCTTCTGAAGCTAAGGAAACAAGTGAAAAGCCTAATCTAGGACTTTTTGGTAGGCTGTGGATTCATAAGAACAGAAACCATCAGACAATGTGTTGATGTTGAAATGGCTTGATGACTTATACACGGGTACACAGAAGCGGAGCAATCTTAGTAAAATTACTCACACATGTAGTATGGTATTTGAAATTTAAGATAGTAAAATTAATATAATATCAGCCAGGTACCTGGAAGCCCATTTATAAGGACAGAATAAACAAAGGAGAGAAGCACAGACATGGAAATGCGTTCGGAAGAAGAGCTCACACAGTGGAAGAGTTAAAGAGAAATAGGAACCAGTGAACTGAAGCCTCGTGTGGGATTCTTTAGTCAGAAAAGGAGAAAAAGAGCAAGAGCATCAAGGACATAAGAATTCAATTAAAAATAATTGACTTCCCGCATCCTCCCAGCCTGTCATGAAGTACATGAATGATCCCATTGAAATCGGGTTTGCCCACTGGCATTCTCTCAAAGCTGAAATAAATTAAAAATTCAGTGAGTTTAGACAACAGCCAGATTCAATGATATTGACAGCTGGATATCTCTACTGGGAACAAGAGACCAAAGAAAAATTAATTTAATAGGTAGAGGCAAAGATACATCTGACCACCGCTCAGGACTGAAAGACAGCGTGACGATTCTGCGATCAGTGAGGTCTGTTTTCTTCTTGGAGTAAATAATGCAAGCAAAAACTACACCTATATTGTTTTAACTGCTTAAATTTTAAACGTTTTTCACTGTTTCATATTTTATTTTTTATTAGTACATATTTTCACTGCATACTGGTTATATTCAACATGGGGGACTCTGTACATGTTCACAGCACGTCTTAATTACTCTTCTTATGCCATCCACTCCCATTCTCCAAACCTTCCTTTTTCTCTCCACATTTTCAAAAGCTCTATTTCCATTTTTCTTTCAATTCTTTTTTTTCTTTAATTCCTTTTTCCTTTCCTTCCTTCTTCCTCCCCATCTCTTGTTCTCCTTCTCATTTGAACAAGTTCTTACTTTTTCCTAATACCTCTCCTCTGTTATTTATTTATACTTCATATTTCTCATACAAATGATGTAATATAATATTTAAACTTGCATGTCCAACTTAAGATTATGGTCTTGAGTTGGAAGTCACTATGTGTTTAATTCCATTTTATTAAAGGTGTCAGTTGTTGAACTGGGCAGATACAAAGTTAAGAATCACTATTAAAATGAAAGCCCAGTTTCTCTCTCTCTCTCCTCTTTCTCTTTCCCTTCTTCCCTCTTTTTTCTATCTCCTATCTTCATTTCTTTTCTTTCTGTTTTCTTCTTCATCCTCTCTCCCCTCTCCTTCTTTCTTCCTCTTTTCTCTCCCTTTTTATCGCCTTTCATCTGTCTCCAATTCTCTCCTCTCTTCTCCCTTTTATCCCTCCCTCCTCCCTTCTCTGCTTTCCCAAGACAGACAAGAGGAGGACTGAGAGAAACAACCTCCAGGATATGGGTTTTCAGGAAAGATGGAGAAGCTGTGAGGAGGTTGGCTAAACTCCCTGGACATTGGCTATGGAGAGGCAGACCCAGACTGAGGAGTCAGTCCAAATTACTAGACTGGGGAGGCATGGGTGGGCAGAGGTCCCTAACTCTTCACATTTGTCTCATTTAAGGCATCTGCTCCTTTTCAGTTTGTTTGGCGGTCATGACAGGGCTGACTCGGGTGTGCCAGAGTTGAGCGCCGAAAGGAGATAAACCCATGGGATGGGAGCAGAGATGCCAGTCCAGAAGCATAAAACCACACAACCAGGTAGAAGCCTAGGCGCTAGTGTCTAGGAAGCACTTGGGCACCAGGCCAGGAAATGGCAGGAGGATTGATGGACCAATCTGATTTACTACTCATCTGGTGAACTCTGCCTGCCTTTGCATTTCTGAACCTTATACATGGACTGACTCTGAGTCTAAGATACTCAGGTTTTGAATGTGGCTGTCATTCGAATCTGACTTTTAGTCTTCTCTTGACTGAAAACATGAAATTCCTTTAATAATTACTAAGGAGTCATTACAGGCATACTAAGTTTACCAATGTTGAGAGTTGAGGGGACCCAGAATGAATCCAATGAGTATAGCACGATGACTAAAGGGAAGGCAAGATCATTACACAGTCTCTGAAGGTTAGATATTGAGATAACATTTGAGATAAGCAAGTCAGATTTTTATGAGGGAATAAACCCAAGACATGGCACTTGATAGACTCTTAAAATGGCACAGGAGCCAGACGACATAGAGACCCAAGTAAACTAAGAACTATTAAGCCTTGGTCTTATGCTCAGTGGATTCACTGTAGGGGTATTTATTAGTTATCTTTGTGTCATCATTTAATCTAAATGATCTCCAAAAATGTCAAGTGTTTGAAGGGTGACTGGATCATGGAGATGCTATAGAGGACCTCATGTGAGGAGGTAGAGTCTGGATAGTAGTGGGTCGCTGAGGATGTGGCCTTAAAGAGGGTATTCCTGTCCTCAGGTCCCCTTTAGTCTCTTCCTTTGGGCTGCCATTGAATAGCCTTCCTCTTCACCTCTTGTACCATTATGTTTCTGCCTTGGATCCAGCTGGCCATAAACTTAATTTTACCCCAAATTCTGAGCCAAAATACGTCTCTCCCCTTTTGAATCATCGGAGTCATGTATTTTGTCCCACTGATGGAAAAGTGGCTAACACACTTGACTTGGCTAGTTCTTCTCTTTGGCTTGTTTACTCATTTGTAATATGAGACATTAGTACCTAACTCACAGTTCTGTTTTTGTGATATATAAACATTTATCCAATTGTGTAACACACCATGAAGACACTGCAAACAAAGGCTACTCTGTGGAAGGTGACGATGCAAATCACCATGTCTATCCGAGTGAGTGACACCAATACCAATGCTTAGTCTGGAAAATCTTTCACATTCATTGAAACAGTTTATTTAGTTGGCCCGATGTTGCACCACCTTCAGGACATTTGACATACAGTCCTGAAGTTTAAGACCCTTACCATGATTCAGTCTCTTCCAGAAGAGCAATAATTGAATGTTTTTATATAATTGACATCCCCTCTGCTCTTGGGCCTGGGAACATGCTCAGTGTCTGCCTGTGAAGGTGACAAGCAGCTGCCTGTAAACAAAACCTTTCAGATTCAATGACAAATGAATGCCCAGGCATCTCCACTCAGCACAGCCTACACTTTGTCATATTAGCCCAATCTTTATTACTATAGGGGTTACATAGATGACAGCCAGCCACTGCTTAACGCTTGTATATGCAAAATATAGAAAGCCAAAGTCAGCAGTGTTAATATTATGACTGTGGGAATGTCCTGCCGGCCTCTCCTACACACTGTACTTGGTCTGAAGAAAATGAAGACATCATGGGGATTCTGGCTTGCATTGTTTATCCCAGTATTGGAACTTCCAGAGAACTCTCCTGATTACCAGAAGAATACTAAATGTGAGACAATGCAGTATAACAACAAACCTTGTTAGTCATCAGATATACAGCCATAAGCCTTACGAAGACTCTGGGGTAAAAATACATAACTTTAAGTGGCCAACACTAGAGACAGGGGAGTTTCTTCTTGAGCAGAGGCTGTCCCTGATGCCATTGTTAATGACTGCAAAGATGCCAGGGCCTGGAGAGAAGAAAACCCTTAGAAACAACAACAGAAAACCACCTGCCACTCATATGTTATAGACAGAGAACCCCAAGAAAACAAAGAGCCTTGCCAAAAGTTGCAGGGCTGCAAGTTGATGGAGTTTCAGCCACAGACATTGATGTCAGAAGTGCTGGTTTAAGTCAAACACATTCTACTCAAAACCTATGTTGTCATTAAGCAGTAAATTAGGATACAAATAAGGAGACTGTCACCAGAATGGAATGAGGTCACCGTAAAGCAATTTTGACAAGTATGCAGCACCTTGCCTTAGTCCAGTGTTCTTTGTCCTGTATCATATTAAGAATGCTCCATGCATACCGAAAATTTCTTTTCTTTTTGGATCAGTCTACAATAATAACGAGCAAAGATATTCTTCTGTGAAACATTAGGATGATATTGGTATATGCCACTGCATAAAAAGGACAATTGGTCCTACCACTGACTTTTTTTTAAAACTCATATTGCTATAGTCACAGCCAGCATTACTTTGACATGAAAATAGCTGTGATTCATTGAGTGCTTATTACATGCCCATTTGGGGAGGGGGACAGCCCCTTTAGTGACAGATCTGAATTTGAATACCAATTCTTGGTAGGTGGGTAGTCCTGGATATTTTTATTTCTCCTTTTCTATTTGTGAAAAAGGAAGAATGGTGCCTCACACATGTCTGACATATCGTAAGCATTCCACGAATAACAGAATAATAGCTAAGACTATTTCCCAGGTGAAGAACCTGCAGCGCAGAGGAGACCTGGAGCAGATGGTGGAGGCAGAGCAAGCCTGTGCTGTCTGTTCACTTCTGCAGGCAGCCATTCAGGCTCTCCCCTTCTAGATGCTTGCCCTGGACCCCAGCTTAGTGATCTCCAAACTTCATTGCTATCTAAAAGCTTTCAAAGACTAAAACACAAGGGCGTATATTTTATTGCAGCCACTCAGCATGCAGTCCCTCCCTGAGTTATGCTTACTTTGTAGGGAAGAGAGATTTGGCATAGGGCAACAGTAAGCCCTGCTCCTTAGGGAAGTGGCTGGAAATACTTCCCCTTGTCAGCAGAAACAAAATAGATCTGCCAGGGGATCTGCCTAAATGGGGAAGTGAGCTTCAGCAGTCTCTTATCTCCCCACTGTTCAGCGTCACGGACGACTGGTGCTGGGGTACAGGGGGCAGAGGAGCAGCATTTGTTTAATTCCAGGCAGCTTGGGGTGCTTGATTTCACAGACTGGTGTTGGATCTCAACTTCTTCAAAATTAGGTCAGTTATAAGGTGCTTGGAATTTATCCAAACAAATGAAAAAGTGTAAATTCTACATGTTCTGCCTGATGTTGCGGGTAATTTTCATTTTCGGTTCTGTCCTTTATTTTAATATCTTCCTCTATTTTTTTGCAGTTTTATGTGTTCATATTTTTGAATTTCTAAAATATCCTACTTTATTTTTGTCATGCCTTACGCCCCTGTTATTTTCCTTGACAGGACTGTGAGTTCACTCAGAGCAGAAACTGTTCTCTTGCTCCAAATTCAGCTCAAACTTTGGATGCCCCCTAAATCCCTGCTAATTGGAGCCTACACTTGTTGAGCTCTTTCCATGCCTGGGCAGGCCTCTAAGCTCATTTTCTATATTAACTCACTTAATCTTTTACAAACACCCTAGCTGATAACAATCAGCCCATTTTACAAAGAAGGAAACTAAACATTTCTAGTGCAGAGACATTTGCCAGAAGTCCAAAGGACAAGGGAGTAAAATGGGATGTAACAGAGAGAAGGTTTCCAAGCTCCTGACTACACCATAGTCTTTGAGCAGGGGGAGCTCAGAAAATGTTCACTAGGAATCACTGAAAATCATATCACAAACCTCAATTTAGACTCAGCTGTTTCTCCTAATCTTTTGTGTTCATTCTTGAGGATTTAGATAGGTAGAGATAAAGCCACAGTAATTCTTGTTATTCTGGATAAACTTTAATTTATAGTTTTAGTGATCATTGAAAGAAAATTCTGAATAGAGATTCATTAAATATATGAGAATAAGGAAATGAAGTAGGATTTCTACCTAACATTTAAAATCAGTACCTAAAATGATCAAATTATTTCCAAATGACAGACATACAGAAAAAAATCTTAAGAATGCTTATAGGAGTACAACAATGTTTAGCACCTAACACCATAAAACTCATAATGACTGGCGTCCAGTAAAACACCAGTCATAAAACCAGGCACAGTGACTGGTGTTCAGTGAATCACCAGGCATTGGATTTTATGATCATCAGGCATAAAACCAGGAAGGGAAATGTATTCCATTAAACATAATTTAAAATGACTGAAAGCATAAGAATGATGGCATTATACATTATTAAGATGGTTAGTATAACTAAGTTACATATGTTTGAGAGGATAGCAAAAAAGTTGAATAACCTAAGTTCACTTTAGGGAGCATCTGAAAACACGCAGTACAATGCCTATCTTGAAAAACACACTGAATGATACTGATGGCTGATCATTTCAGAAAAACAGATTAGTCAGTTTGAGTAAGTAAAACAGAGTGGAAAAAATACTTGAAACATGGATCAACTATCAGTGTATTGGACAACTTTAAATAATCTAATGTAGGTATGCCTGGAGTACCTGAATGGACAGAGATGAGTGGAGAGTAGAAGAGTGTATATAGAAAAAATCATGGAAAAATAGTAGTTGAAAAACCTTCAAATTATATAAAACTTATAAACTTACAGATCAAGGAATTCAATAAATGCTAAGCCTAATAAGCATGAAAATCACTACATCTAGATATAATGTGATCAGATTGATTAAAATCAACTGCAGTTAAAGAGATGATCTTTAAATGGTCAGTTTTGGCGATGACCAACATTTAATGAAGAATCCGTTGCTGATTCGGAATTGCATGTGACTGCTAAATTTGACCTGTGGTAGATTGGTGCAGGATATTGGTGGGAGAGAATGTACCAAGAGGTGTAACACATCAGGCCTAAGACAGGAAATAGGGAATATAAGGACAAGAATCTGGGTAAGTGTTGCCATTTAAAATATAGGAAAAATGGTCATAATAATTGTTTTATGTTCTCATTATTGCTAGATATCTAGAATATCTCTGCCATTTCTGAACCAATTTTGGTTGACTTATTTATTTTTCCCTGATAATGGCATGTTTTCTACTCCATTTGCTACATGTTTTATTAGCTCTAAGACATGAATTTGACTGGAATGCTGGTTGCAACTATGAATAGAATCATTATTGATTGTTTTTTTACTTTAACTTAAATGTGTTTATGTAGAAGTTCAGCTTAGTAGGAGATTTCATTTTATGCATTGTGAATTTCTATAATGGATGAGTAACATTGAATTCTCGACCCTGAAGAATTCATGATCTGGTGAGCAAAGAGATACTAGAAATGCTACATACAAAAAGGCACAGTGCATTTCCCAGGATAACTATGAATCAGTCCTGAGCGAGAACATCTGCATAGAGATCAATGTCTCGTGACTGGGGAGAAGTCTATAGCTGAGATCAAGCTGTGTAATCAAGATGTGAGGTCAAGATGTGTGGATCTAGCACAGTGTAGGACAGACACGCAGTGGAGGGTGGCAGTGGGCATTTGTATTTGGACCACAGAGCTGCCAAGGGTCACTTGCTGCAGCAAGAAACTCTAGAGAGTAAGAGGAGATTCTCTAAGGGCCATAGCATAAGGAGAGAGCAGTTGAAAGAACTAGGACCATTTTCTCCATTCTCTCACTTGTGCAAAAATGTGCCACTAAATTAATATAAAAGATTCATATAAACAGCATAACATGAGTATACCGGCATTTAGACTTGGTTTTCAACCTACCTCCATTGCATACTGGACGTATGATGTCAGATTTAGATTCTCTGAACTTCATTTTACACATCTAGAAAAAGTGTTTGTCAACTTCCTTCTTTATCTGATCATCGTGATTAGCTTACCATGGTTATTTTCCTATGAGACATCATTGTCTTTATGAAGTTTCTAAGGGAAATTGGCAAAAACTTAAATTGCAAAGAAAAGAGTGACAAAATTTATGATGATCTATAAAGGTTTCAAAAAATTCTAAAAACTTTTAGGAGGATTAAAAGTCAATTTTAAATTTCATTTTAAAACATGAGAATTAAAAAAATCAGATTTCATGGTCATATGGTATATTATTCTCCCCAGAGAATCTTTACAAACCTTGCTAGTTTAGTCTCTTTTGACTCAACAAGTAATTCTTTACCTCTACGAAGCTTACTCAGTTATATGCACATCTTACATCTCGCAAATGCTATTTGTACCGGAAAACTGAACATTTATAAATATCTTCCATATTTAAATGTGGAGACAAAATCAGGATTATGGAGAGGGAGAAGCATTTAAAATACAATTTTGTTATATTTGTGTTCTCTCTTAAAACATGAAAATGTAAAATGAGTAAAAATTTCTAATTCCAACCTTCAGAAGCAGCCACTGATAACATTTTTAATGTACAGTACCTCCCTATTACATGCACAAATATTTTGTAAATTGAGTAGTTGACTTTTTAACTTAACTATGCTACTTATATTTACCAGTGCTTGGCAGTAATTGTTTTCTACATCATAAAATTTAATAGCTATGTGCTGTTCCACCACAGCTGTGTACACTGCCCTCTTGTGAAGTGTGCACACTATTTCCTACGTTTAACTAGTGTGAACAGAAGGCTGTAGTGCAGTAGAGGTTAACCGGAATGGGGAACTGGGGACCTGGTCTCGAGTTCCAGCTCTGGGCAGTTTTGGACATGTCATTTTGCCTTTCTGAGTTCTGGTTTTCTCACTTAGAAACTTCTCAGGTGGACTAATGAAAACCCAGGTCTCATTATCGCTAATTATATCCAGACAGACGCCAGCACTGCCCTGACCACTGGGTTCTGGGCTGCGGAGATCTTAGAGCGCAGCCAACCGGTATTCTGAATGGCGACGCCAACCAGTGCGCAGTGACAGGGGCCTGTGCAAAGCAGGCCAAAGGCAGCGAATGCTTTGGCTTCTGCCTACCCTTCCGTCTCTGAGCAGTGAGAAGGCGGGCAGCAGCTTGTTCCCCAAGCATTCGGTAATTTGGAGCATGACAGTTACAAATAGCCCTGAACATTTTACCCGTTTACCTCTGTGCACATTTTCATCTTTATAACCAAGCTTTAAAAAAAAAAAGCTAAAAATGTGTATTAATTTAAAAGCAATTAATTCGTATTTGCTTTACCAAAGAGACAATTTTAAAAAGCCAGAACTAAAGTTAAAGAATGGTAGAACATTGGATCATACAGATTTGCCTGATAAACGTAACCATAATCCCTTCAACACAGATTTATTGTGCCTCTATCATACCCAAGATCCAGTTCCTGAGCAGAGAGAGATACAGGAAGGGCACAGACAGAACAAGACCAGCCCTTGTGAACCTATATTCTAGTAAAGGGAGAAAATGAATTATCTTATTATAGTGTCAGGAGGGGCAAAGGAAAGTAGAGTAAATGAAACAGGAAACGTGGACATTGAGGAGGAAGTGGCTATTTTACAGCAAGGGCCCAAGAATGAACACTTTAATAAAGTAAGACATTTGAAGAGACCCCTAAACTATGCAAATCAATAAATCACCCAGATGCCTTGATATACCCCCGAGGTTTTTGAGGTACCTCCTTTCTGTGTGAGTAGAATGCACAGCAAAGAGCAGAGGAATAAAAGGTGAATTTTGACAGGCGTTTGGGTGACAGAGCCAATGGGCCCTTATTTGGATCTAGACATTTATTCTGAGTCAGAATGTAGCAAATTAGAGGATCTGGGGAAAGTGAGTGATGCGATATGACCTAAGCCTTAAAGTGATCTTTCTGGATACTTTACTGAAGACAGTATGGGTAGATATTGTAGGAGGAGGACGGCAGAAGCAGGGGAAAACAATTAAAAATGTGAGAGGGTAATTCAGAGATATGCAGTGCTAGCTACTACTGTGGGCTGAAAGTACTGGAGACTGAGATATGATGTGTTTCACATTTTGAAGATGCAGCCATTATGATTTGCTGATAGATTTGAAATAGGATGTGAGAAAAAAGGAATCAAAGTGATAGCAAGCTTTTGGTCCTGAGCAGTCGAAAGAACAGAATTAGCATTTGCCAAAATGAGAAAAACCAAAAGCCCAAGGTTGTGGTAGAAAATGAGGAACTTGGATTTGAAAGTGTTAGGTGTGAGATTAGAAAGTGATGAGAAATCCCAGTACTGAGCTTCTGTTTCCCTCTCCTGCAGGGGTACTGACTTGAATATTTGAGTCTAGAGTTCAAGTGCTAATTCTGGAATGGGAATCTGGGAATCATCATCACAAGACAAATTCCTTAAAAACAATTCAGTCACTCCATAAAAATTTTTTTAATTTTACATGAACATCATAAACAACCAGAGCCAGAAAACTGTTTTCTTCACACAAGTAAAGTCACTCTGATAGCTGCTTTAAAAACCAATCTGTGCCTCATAGATAGAGCTTCTACTGCAGAACATTGCCTTTTATTGCTTTTCATGATTATTTGAGCTTAGTGAAAGCATTGCTCCAGGGTTCTCCCTCTATGCAGAGTGACTGTTGATGTAGCTGAAACTAAGAGAGAAGGGGCATTACCACCATCTCATTTAATCTAGGGCTGCATTACAGCGTGGGCCAGGGCAGGGAACAGCTTCATCCTGAACAACTGTCCTGCTTAGTAGTCACTTACTGAATGTCATAAATACTTACTGAATACTATTGGCTGGGCAGGCTTTAAAAGTTGGAGAGGAAGTAGTAAAAAATGAAGATTGTCACATGGAATCCACCGTCCCTTTGAGAGAAAGTGGAAAATAAACAAAAACAGGCATGTGCTGAGCATTCAATGAATAATAGTCATGAAGAGAAATGAATCTTTGTATGTGAAGGGTGATACCAATGACATTTGATGGAGACCAGAGATTATGTGTGATGTTTAATATATTGTAACAGAAAAACTATATAACTATGAAAAAAATAAGTGGACTAACATCTCATTTCATGTACAAAATTAATTCAAGTTGACTTGTAGACCTAAAAGTTCAATCTTAAAAAGCATTTAGAGAAAATAATAGGAGCATGTCCTCACAACTTGAGAAATTTGAAGATTTAGCACACAAAAAATGGAAACTCAATGAAAGTAAAAAGTTCTTTTCAAAAAAGTAGGCATTATTAGGGAAATGACAAAGCAATCCTGGATCAGATAAAATTATTACAACATACTTATAAAACAAGGGATTTTTATTTATAATATGTAGAGTTTCTAAAGTTCAATAACAAAAAGACAACAACCTAGTTAATTGGTACAAAACTTGGACCTGTACAAAATAAGATATGTGAATGGCAAACAACCATAGCCATCAGGATAATCTAAGCTAGAACCAGTAAGATGTACTACAAAGCTATAATACGGAAATTGAAAATTAGAACTTGCACTAATGTACAGGGTTATTTTAAGTCAACCTGGTTAGACTGAGAGCCACGTTTTCTGGAATTTCCCTTTCTGTGTTGGATTGGGTCAGAAGAGGAACTGGTGTAAGTTTAAAAGTGTGCAAGAGAAGCAGTGCACATTACTCTCCAAAGTGCATCAGTATCACATATGGCATCAGACAGGTGCAAATGTGTCCCATGGGCCACAGCGTGCTCTCCTCTGCCATGCCTGTACAGATCATCTTCAGGACTGGCAGCCCTGCTGCCCAATCATCACTGCTCAGCTGTGACCCCAGAAGGGTGGAAGCTACACAGAGGCAGAAGCTTCCATCAATGGCCTCTCCATGAACTTCCTCCTCTTGGTCTTGTTGCAATGACTGGATGTGCCTTGGTTTTTCAGATTTCCCTAAAAGCTCTGATTTGTGCTACGTACATTTATTAGTGATTATTTCTCTGTCCTCTAGCAACCCTTCCATGTATTGTGCCCACTCACATTTTTGGGTAAGCCCTAGTTCTTTTAGTGTATATCTTATTCAATCAGCATGCATGGTAGTTCTGTTTCCCTAAGACGTGATTACTACTGTTACTGGCATCTCATCTGCATTTCTGATTTATCTGGTTCCTCAATCTTGAGTCTTATGCCATTACTGATTTGAAAAATCTTGGAGTTTTTCAATTAAGCTGATCATATTTCTCACGTGAAAATAATATAAACAATTTGTCTTCAAAGAGAACATTGCAAGTAGTCTTATATACTCCCTATCCCTGTGGCCATACTCCTTGCTCTTGTGATTTATTAATTCTTTTCACTAAAGGTGGAGTCTGTGCTCCCCTCTTAAGTGTATCCTTGGTTATGTGATTTTCTTTAGCTACTTAGATATTAGAACATATGACCCAAGCAGAGGATTGACATTAGATTTACATCACCACTTGCCTTTCTCTATGATGTTATCACATGGTTACCTTACAGTTAAATCCTGTTGGCTTCTGCACCACACAAGCCCAGCTTATGCCCAACACCTCTGTTAAGAGTGCAGTAACCATCACATATGCATCCTCTGTAGAGTCCCAGTGTTATTTCATGACACTAGGTTATCCATGACATATTATGAAGCAAATTCTATTCACTAAGAATATCAAGTATAGGAGGGAATGCCAAGCAGCTGAAAGTCTTAATCACAGATGACTGGAAATGACTGTGGAACATGATTTGGCAGCTCATTATAAAGGTAAACACACGCAGCAATTTCAGTCTTAGGAGTTTGCCTGTGAGAAATAATAACAAAACATTTGTACAAAAATGTTCCCAGCAGTTTTATTGATGATAACAAAAAGTGGAAGCAGCCTCAGTACCCAAGAGTGGAAGAATAAAAAATAATAATGCTTCAGTAATTCCATGCAAGAAAAAAAATGACAGTTATATACAGGTATAAATAATAAAAACATTAAATAAAAGTGAATGAAGCAATTTAGAAAAACATTTGATTTTGAAGACAATCCTTCCAGGCAAACAGGTTTAAAACGTCTATTCTTTACTTCTCATTGACTGATTGATTGATTGATTGATTGACTGATTTTCTGCCTCACACTCCCAGAGGGCTGGGATTACAAGCGTGTGCAACCATGCCTGATTCAGTCTTTGTTTCTTGATGCAGATACCAAAGCAGAATGTGAGCAAAGTGTTCACAATCATATAGTCAGTAGTTGTTCCTTAGCACAATCCCCAGAAGACAAGTCTCCTGACTCAAAGTGCCCTATGACTCTGAGCAGACTACGGTGGAAAACAGAGAAGGGCATATTTATATTGAACACAATTCTCAGATCTGATACAGAATGCAACAACCTAAAAGGAACAAACAAACCAATGTACTTTTATATCACCAATTCATCTTGTCCAAATAGTACTAGATATACTCAGACACCAAATTTAAAAATTTAGCAGAACATGAAGAGATTCATATTGATAGTTTTCTGAATCTCAAAGTTTTCTTGTAGGGTGACTAGGTTTATCATTGAGGTTGTTCATCTCCAACTGGTTTTGTTGTTGTTGTTGGGGGTGTTTGTTTATTTTTGAGATAGATGTCTCTAAGATAACTTGTCCAGGGTGTCCTTAACCTTTTAATACTCCTGACTCAGCTTCCCAGACCTGGAAATTTGGTTGTGAGCCACCACAGCTGGCACAAATGGGTAGTGTTTTTAGGGGTAAGATTCAGAGAAGTCCTGTCTCTAGCATTTGGGGAAAAGATACTATTTAAATTTGTTGTATTGGAGATATTTTCAGATCTTTCACATACTTTTTCATCCATGATCCAGTAAACCATGTATTTGATTTTAGGAAGATAATCGAATTCAAATGCAGTCTTTTGAATTGCTAAAGTTCCCTTGTGGAAGCTTTAGGGAGATTTAGATTACAGACACAACTGCTGGTACAGGTCAGGTTTACAAATTTTCTACTTACTACAATACTTGGCTTTTAGCACAACCTCACATAATTGTTGTACAAGATGAATAGTTTGATTAGCATCTGCTGCATAACAATTCAGCCAACATTTAATGACTTAAAAGGACCGTTCTATTTTTCTGACAGTCCTGAGAGTGTGCTGCAATCATCTGGGAAGTTCTAGTTCCGGGAAGCCTGAGGCCACAGTCACCTGGATGTGCTGTTGGGCTGACATTCAAGACGGGGCTCCCAGGGCCATCTCTTCAGGCTGGATGGAGGACAGGGTCACTCAGCCAGCTATGGTAAGCACAGCGCCTTCAAGGATCTTTCACAGGCAGCTGGGTTCTGCAGGGCAGAGTTCAGGAGTGAGAGTGTGCCTAAGGCAGAAGCCAAGGTTGCCTATCAGTCCTCAGAAAGTCATAGCCAGAACTGGCACAATGTCACTTTTCCCTTTAATCTTTTGCTTAAGCAGTCACAGACCCAGTGTAGATTCCAATTCTTAAGGGAGAGAGTTATTAAGAGGTCATGGTCCTTTTTAAACTACTGCTTTGCTCTGAATGCTGTTGTCTGCCAGCTCCTGCCCCTAAATTCACAAAAGTCTTGCTTCCCAAATTTAGATGATATGATGAGGGTGGGGCCTTCAGGATAGGATTAGCGCCTTTACAACAGTAGCTACTGTGCCACCCCCTCCCGGCTGTACCACTTGAGGACACAGCAAAGAGACAACTGTCTACTAGCCAAAGTCATCCCTCTCCAGAACCTGACAGTGGAGCCCTAGACCCCAAGACTGTAGGAAATTGATGTGTGTTCTTTAAGCCACCCACTCTATGGTATTTTATTATCAGAATCTGATGAATATGCCTGGATTTCACAGCACTTGCTCTGGAAAGAAATATTTTCTATATCTTTCAGTTTTTCACTGTTTACTTCAATGATGATGTGCTGCTAATATGACAAACGATTCCACAATCATAGCCAGGTAGTAAAAAATCCTCGTTCTATGTTTTTCTTGGTGATTATTTATTTTTTTTCTGTAGGATACAAGTATAAGGTACAACTTGGCAACCATTTCTTTTTCTTCTTGTTCTTGTTCTTTTCTATTCCATTTACGTATGTGAAATTAATGTCAGAGCTGCCAGAATTTCTTTCAGATAATAAAGCAAGATCTTTCTACCACAAGGCTATGTTTCCATTTCCAATCATCAACTACATCCCACATAGAACATTAAATGTGAACCTGAATGACCTTTTCATTGCTTATTCCCAACTTCTAGCCTCTGCATGGTAAAATTATAACTGAGTGGGAAGCAATTTCTGCTCAGTTCAAAAATCTGTTGAAGTCTTTCAAGTAACTTGCCCATAGCAACAGAAAGAAGCTACATGTAATACTTATAAGGTAATGCTGAGCACTGAAAATTATACAAATATAACTCCTGTTTCTTTTTCATAGAGATGAATGTTGAAATCTGAGGGCAAGTATACTCCTATATAAGCAAACCATATGAAGTCATAAATTATAAATGTCTAATTTAGGGACTGTTTCCTTTTTCTTTTTAGCATTGACTTCTTATTGAGAAATTTATTATTAAAATGCTCTCATCTACCACATTGTTGTATGTAATACAGTGGAGCTTTCTTTTCATATTGCATGCACCTGCTCTATGGCTCTTCACTAAGAGCTTTCACTTGATTGCTGTAGCTTTGTAGTAAGTTTTGCAATTGAGAAGTATACATCCGCTGTGGTGTACTCAGTAATGTTTTGACTGTTTGATGCCAACTAGATTACCATGTGAATTTTAGAGTCAGCTTAGTCTTCTCTACAGAAAAGACAGATTTTGATGGTGATTGCACTGAATCTGTAGATCACTTTAGGCAGTACCACCATTTTAATAATATTGATAATACTAAGTCTTCTACTCCATGAACACCAGATATCTTTCAGTCAGTTAAAGCTTTCTTGAGCTGGGCTTGGTGGCTCATGCCTGTAATCCTAGCACTAGGGAGGTGGAGACGGGAGGATCGATTGTTACAAGTTCAAGACCAACCTTGGCTACAAAGTGAGTTCAAGGACATCTTGAACTGAATAGTGAAACCCTGTCTCAAAAAACCAAAAGCAAAAGTCTTTAATTTTAATTTCTTTTACACTATTTTATAATCTCCATTGTACTTCTTTGACTTTATTAAGGATTTTAAATATATTTGATTTGTTAATTTCACTTTCAGATTATTCATTGTTAAGTATAGCAATATAACTATTTTTTGATATTTTATATTGGTCTCATATGCTGTAACTTTGCTGAACTAGATCACTGGAAATTAAGATGAATGGTGTTTAGTGGATTCTTTAGGAATATATGTGTACGTATGTCCATAAATTGAGGTACATGTGCATATGCACTGTATATGGTTTCTTTAAACAGAGATGACCTTACTTCCTTATTTTTAATCTTGATGCCTTTTTATTCTTTGTCTTGTCTGATTTTCCTCTCCAGAGTCTCCAGTAAGATGAGAAATGGAAGTGCCAAAAGCAGATATCCTTATTTTGAAGCTGGAAACTTTCATTTTTTCATCACTCACCATAATATTTGCTGTGAGGTTTCAACAGACAAGCCTTGAGCCAGTTTCCTTTTACTATTTGTTGAAATAATTTTTTAATAAAAAGGTGTTGGATTTTGTTAGCTTCTTTTCATTTACTGAGATAATCATGTATTTTTGTTCATTTATCATATTAATACTGAACATGTGATATTCAAATGATGAATCTATTTTGTATTTTCAGAGAACTCCTTCTTGTCATGGTGTGTACTCACTCTTACACACTGCTGAATTTGACTCACTAGTATTTTCTTTAAGACTCATAAAGGATATTACCTTGCAGTTTTCATTTCTTGTGATGTGCTTGTCTTTGGCACTCAGGAATACAATCCTCAAAGAAAGTGAGGAAGTGTTTCCTCTTCCTTTGCAGTTTTGAAAATCAGTGAAGGATTGGCGTTAATTATTCTTTAATGTTTGGCATAATTCATCAATGAAGTCATTAGGTCCTCTGTTTTTGTTTTGTTTTGGTTTTGGTTTTTAGTTTTAAAATTTACTAACTTGCTCTGTTAATTTGCTACAAATTGACTCAGATCTTTAATTTCTTCTTTCATTTGAATTAATGTTAACCTCATCAGTACAAAAAAGCTTTTTCTCTATTTCTCTTCCCCAAATTTATGCTCCTATTACCAGAATTACATCATATGCCCACTAACATAAACTTAGAATTATTGATTTGGGCAGGTGTCTTTTATATCAGATAGCAAAAAACAAGTCACAAAAGCTATACTTTTGGGATCATTTCTATATAATATGTAACTAGAGTATGTTTCCCTGATCATGTAGACCACCAAAAACAACAAGTTATAGGCAAAGATCTGAGAAACAGAAAGTCTCATTCATTGCTGGCAAGAATGCAAAATGCTACAGCTCCATTAGAAGACAAGTTTCTTCCCAAGCTAAGCATACCTTTACCATATGATCCAACAATCATATTCCTTGATATTTAACCAAAGGAGCTAAAGTTTTACATCCATACTAACAGCTGCTCACATGTGTTTACAGAGCTCTATTCGCAATTACCCAAACTTTGAGGCAACTAAGATACCTGTTAGTAGGTGAATGGCTAAGCTATGGTATATCCAAGGTAGAACATTATTCAGTGGTAAAAAGCAATAAGCTGTCAAGACATGAAAAGACATGGAAGAAAATTAAATACATGTCACTGAGTGACAGAAGCCAATCAGGAAAGTTTCATACTGTAGAGTTACTTCTATATGACATTTTGGAAGACAGAAAATCATGGAAATGATAAAAAAATAAATACATTGTTTCTAGAAGTCAAAGAAGAGGAGAAATGAACAGGTGGAGAGTAATTAAAACTTTTAGGGCAGTGAAATCAATCTGTATGATACTATGTAATAATGGAGTCATGACATTGTACATTTATCCTCTCCTATAAAATGTACACTACTAAAAAATGAACTCTGATGTAAGCTACACTCTTTGGATGATAATGTGTTGATGTAGGAGCATCTACTAAAATAAATTCTGAAAGAGGACGTGGGTGTGTGAGATCAGGGAAAATCCTGGAAATTTTTGTACTTTTCCTCTGAGATTTGCTGTGAACCTAAAATTTTTGTAAGACAAAAAGTCATTGAAAAAATGAGTTATAGAGGAAGCACCTTATGCTTTCAGGTTTTATGTTTACTTGCATATAGTTACCTTCTCCCATGGTTTTTCAGTCTTCATATAAGGCAGAAATCCACTGCAATGTCTTTTCATTTCAGCCTCAATGACTCCTGTCAGCCTGTTCCATGGAAAGCTCTGCCAATGACCAGCTCTCAGCTTTTGTCTATGTGGGAATATCATGATTTCTCCTAAACTTTGGAAGGAAATTTTTGTCATGCATAGAAGTGAAAGTTCAGTGTTTCTTTTCAACTTTTTGATTATGTGATCCACTGGCTTTCTAATTGCCAAGAATTCTAACAAGGAATACCTGTTAATCTCTCCGGTCTCATCTGTGTGACTTGTCACTTCCAGTTTGCTGCTTTCAAGTGTGTCTGTATTGAACAGCATGTTAATGACACATCCAAAGACAGATCCCTTTGAGTTTATTCTGCTTGGAATTCATTTAGCTTCACAGACTTATGTAATACTGGTTTTTTAAATCAAATTTGGGACATTTAGGCTGTTATTTCTTCATCTATAATATTTCTGGCGTCTTTCTTTGCAAATGCCTCTGCTGTTTATCTTGGTGTGTAATTTTGTTTTATATTTATATTTATATTTATATTTATATTTATATTTATATTTATATTTATATTTATATTTCTTATTTATATTTTACAGACTCAGTAATTTTAATTGTCAAGAGTTATGACCCTGAGTCAGGGCCATGCGGGGTGAGTGCCAGTGCTGGCCTGGGGAGAGTTTAAGACCATCTCTCCCTGTGGTTAAGTGGATGCCCAGCTCCCTGGAAAACTGGACTTGGCTTGGGAGGTTTCATGGGCCTGAGTGGGTCATGCCCAGTGGGCTTCTTTCAGTCCAGAAGGCCGGGGCTGCACCAGGGGCGTTTCAGCCCTCTGGCGCTGGCCTGGGGAGAGTTCAGACCATCACTCCCAGTGGTTAAGTGGCCACTCAGCTCCCTGGAAGACTGGACTGAGCTTGGGAGGGCCTGAAGGCCTGACTGGGCTACACTCAGTGACCTTCATTCAGTCCCAAGAGCTGAGGGTGCGGGAGGTGATTTCTAACACACCTGGGGGAAGCTTTGGAACATAGCTTGAAGCATGGAAATACAGGAAAATGATAACATGAAGGCCCAAAATGCAATCTCAAACCTCCAGCCCATTCCAAGAAAGCCTAGGAGCCATGTACATAGAAGAAAATATAAGCCATACACCTGAAATGACTGAAATGATATCAATGGAAATAAAGAAGCAACTCAGGGAAGCTATAGAGAAACTCAAATCAGAAATAATCTCTCAGGTAGAAGAAGAAATGATAAAAGTAGTGAAAGAAGTACTAAACACATCTAAAGAAGACATAGTTAAAAAATTAAAGGAACAAAGCAAAAAGATAGAATCCCTGAATGAACAGTATAAGAAACAAACAGAATGCATGAAGCATATTCAAAGAGATATACAGGAAATCAAAAATTCTATTGAAAGTTGCCAAAACTCCTCAATGAAAGTGAAGACAGAATTTCACATCTTGAAGATAAGATTGCAGCTAGTGAACAGGAAAGGAAAGATCTTTTAAAAATAACAAGGAATCAGGAAATAATAATTCAACAGCTGCAAGATGATGCAAAGAAAAACAGCATAACATTAATAGGGGTAAATGAAAAAAGGGGGGGACAATACAAATGATATCAAGAAGCTATTTACAGAAGTAATAGCTGAAAATTTCCCAAACATGAGAATGGAAACTGACATATGGATTAGTGAAGCATATAGAACTCCAAATAGCCATAACTAAAATAAAACTACACCTACACATATAATAATTAACATCCCAGAAATCCAAAATAAGAATAGAATATTCAAAGCTGTTAGAGAGAAAAGTCAGATCACCTATAAAGAAAAACCTATCAGAATCACAGCAAACTTCTCAACACAAACAATGAAGTCAAGAAGAGCATGGAGTGAAGTATTTCATAGTCTAAAGGAAAACAACTTCCAATCCAGACTGATGTACCCTGCAAAACTGTCCTTCAAAATGGATGGAGAAATAAGATACTTCCATGACAAAGAACAGCTAAAAAACTTCATGATCACCAAAGTAACCCAACGAAGAATACTGAAAGACATTCTACATATACATAGGATAAAACAGCCACGCAAGGCAGACAATTAAACAGAATGAAAGGTAAAGATAAAACAGCAGAAAGATAACATATGAACAATAAACCAATATATAACAGTTATACCATTAATGCAAATGGCCTCAAATCACCAATTAAAAGAAACAGATTGGCAGAATGGATCAAGAAAAAACATCCAACCATATGCTGTCTACAAGAAACTCATCTAACCCAAAAGGACACTCATAGACTGAAAGTCAAGGGATAGAAAATAATACTTCATGCAACAGGAAACCAAAAAAAAAAAAAGCAGGAGTAGCAATCCTGTTTGCAGACAATGTGAATTTCAAACCAACAATGATCCAAAGAGATAAAGAAGGTCACTACATACTAGTTAGGGGAAAACTTCAAGAGGAAGAGATAACAATCTTAAATATATATGCACCAAATCCCAGAGGACCCAGCTATATAAGGCAAGTATTAACAGAAATGAAAAATCAAATAAGCTATAGCACAATTATAACAGAAGACCTTAACACGCCATTGACACAAACGGACAGATCAACTAGACAGAAAATTAGCAAAGAAATAACAGAACTGAATCACATCTGTGAACAAATAGACTTGATAGACATATACAGAGTGTGCCATCCAACAATATCAGAATATACATTCTTCTCAGAAGCATATGGGACATTCTCTAAAATAAACCATATACTAGCCTATAGAACATATTTAAGTAAATGCGAAAAAATTGAAATTATTCCATGCATGTTATCAGATCATAGTGCCATGAAATTAGAAATTAATGATAAAAGAAACTGCAAAAACACCACAAACACATGGAAATTGAATAATACACTGCTGAACAATCAGTGGGTCACAGAGGAAATTAAAGAAGAAATTAAAGAATATCTACAAGCAAAGGAAAATACAAATAAACTTAACAGAATCTGTGGGATGCAATGAAAGCAGTCCTCAGAGGATAATTTATTGCACTGAGTTCCCACATCAGGAAAACAGAATGAACAAAAATAAAAAATCTGATACTACATCTCAAACATCTAAAAAAAGAAGAGCAAGCCAAAAGGAGGGAGGAATTTATAAACATCAGAGCAGAAATTAATGCAATAGAGACTAACAAAACAATACAAAGAATCAATGAATCAAAGAGTTGGTTCTTTTAGAAAAAAAATAAAATTGATAAGCCTCTAGCTAACCTTATTTAAAAAAGGAAAGAAGAAACTCAAATTCATGCAATAAGGAATGAAAAAAGTAAAATCACTACAGACTCTGTGGGAATACAGAAGATCATCAACACCTATTTCGAAAACCTCTACTTTCATAGGTTCAATAACACAGAAGAAATGGACAGATTCCTAGAAACATATGAACTACCAAAGGTGGGTCAAGAAGATGTAAAACTGCTGAATAACCCAATTTCTATTAATGAAACTGAAAATGTAATCAAGTCCTTGCCAACAAAGAAGAGCCCAGGCCCATACGGATTCACTGTGGAATTCTACAAGAAATACAAAAAGACTTAATGCCGACACTCCTCAAACTCCTCTATGAAATGGAAGCAATTCTTCCTACGTCATTCTTGGAAGCAAATATTATTCTATTACCAAAACCTGAGAAAGACCCAACTAAAAAAGAGAACTATAGGCCAATCTCCCTAATGAACATAGACGTAAAAATTCTCAATAAAATATTGGCAAACAGGATGCAGCAAATCATCAAGAAGATTATACACCACGAACAAGTGGGATTCATCTCAGGAATCCAGGGATAGTTCAACATATGTAAATCAATAAATGTAATCCACCATATCAATAAAGCCAAAAGTAAGACTCACATAATTATCTCTATAGATGCAGAAAAAGCTTATGATAAGGTTCAACATTCATTCATGACAAGAACCTTCAGAAAATTGAAATAGATGGTCTTTACTTCAATATGATAAAGGCTATCTATGACAAACCAACAGCCAACATCATATTAAATGGCCAAAAACTGAAAGCCTTTACCTTAAAATGAGGCACAAGACAAGGTTGTCCCTTATCACTGCTTCTATTCACCATAGTACTGGAAATACTAGCCAGAGCAATTAGACAAGAGAGAGAAATAAAAGGAGTAATGATAGGAAAAGAGGAAATTAAATTATCATTATTTGCAGACCACATGATACTCTACATAGAAGACTCCAAAACCTCCATTGAAAGACTCCTAGATATAATAAATAAATTCAGCAATGTAGCTGGATACAAAGTCAATACTCAAAAATCAATAGTGTTCCTATACACTAACAACAAAATCACTGAGAGAGAAATGAGAAAAGCCACACCCTTCACACTAGCATCCAAAAAAATGAAATACTTAGGAATTAATCTAACAAAAGAAGTAAAAGAGCTATACAAGGAAAATTATAATACCCTGAAAAAGGAAATTGAAGAGGACCTCAGAAAATGGAAAGACATCCCTTGTTCATGTACAGGAAGAACAAATATAATGAAAACAGCCATTTTCCCAAATTTGTTATACAGATTTGATGCATTCTCCAACAAAATACCACTAACACACCTCATAGATCTAGAGAAATCACTCCTAAAATTCATTTGGAACCAGAAGAGACCTAGAATAGCAAAGGCAATTCTAAGCAGCAAAGGCAAGGCAGGAGGCATCACAATCCCTGACTTGAAGTTATACTACAAAGCTACTGTAATAAAATCAACATGGTACTGGAATAAAAACAGATTGGAAGATCATTGGAATAGATTGGAAGACACAACCACAACTACAAACACACTCAACCACCTTATCTTTGATAAAGGGGCCAAACATGTTCACTGGGAGAACGACAGTCTCATTAATAAATGGTGCTGGAAAAATTGGCTATCTATATGCCAAAAACTAAAACTAGACCCATGCCTATCACCATATACTAAACTAAAATCTAAATGGATCAAAGATCTAAATATTAAAACAGAAACACTAAATCTGTTGGAAGATAAATCTGTAGGTAAGACATAGGGGTAGGTAGAGTATTCATCAACAAGAATCAAACCACATGGGAAATACTTCCCAGAATCAATAACTGGGATCACATCTTATTAAAGAGTTTCTGCATGTCGAAAGAAATCTCCAGCATAGTGAAAAGAAAACCCACAAACTGGGAAAAAATCTTAGTGAACTGTCCTTCAGACAAAGGCCTTCTGTCTAGAACTTACAAAGAATTTTTAAAAAACCCAGACTCCTGAAATTCAAAGACCCAATCCAAAAATGGGCATCCGAAATGAATACGCAGTTCTCAGATGGAGAAATATGAATGGCAAGTAAATATATGAAAAAAATGTTCATCATCATTAGTCATGAGAGAAATGAAAGTTAAAACCACACTGAGATTCCATCTCATCCCAGAAAGAATGGCCAGAATAAAGAAAATTACCAACAACAAATGCTAGAGAGGCTGTGAGGAAAAAGGAACTCTCTTGCACTGTTGGTGGGAGTGTAGACTGGTACAACCACTGTGGAGGTCAGTCTGGAGATTCCTCAAAAACCTGGTATTGGAAGTCCCATTTGATCCAGCTATTCCACTTCTAGGCATAGTCCCAGAAGAACTGAAAACATCATAGCACAGTGATATATGTGTACCCATGTTCATAGCAGCATAATTTTTTTTTTTTTGGTACTGGGGATTGAACTCATGATCTTGCGCTTACCAGGCAAGCACTTAAGCCACTGAGCTAAATCCCCAACCAGCAGCATAATTTTTAATAGTCAAATCTTGGAAACAACCTAAGTGCCCATCAGCTGAGGAATGGATAAAAAAGTTGTGGCATTTTTATACAATGGAGTACTACTCATCTATAAAGAATGATCACATTGAGATAGTTATAAATAAAGGGATGCACCTTGAGACCATACTCATAAGTGAGATAAATCAAACTCACATGTATAAATACCATATAGTCTCCCTAGTGTAAAAAATGGTAGGCGTACATAAGATTTTATGGTAATAATGATTCCCCATTGCATTGCTTTGAAGCCTTATGTTTTCATTCATCAGTTGGAATGGTTTTATTCTGTTTTGTTTGTTTTATTGTGTGTGATGGTATGAACAGCTGTTTTGAAAAAAACAAGACATTATGGCAGCCATTCCTGATTTAATATCATCTTGCTTTGAAGTCCTACCATGCTTTTGTTCTTCTATTACCATTGGTTTTATCATGTTGTATCTTATTGGATTTTAATATGTGTGATAGTATAAACAAGTTTTTATGGAAAATAAGATATTATAGTAGACATTGTTTGTTTTCGGTTACTTGGTTCAGAATGCCCTGTAATACTTTCATTCTCTTGAATGATTTTATACTATTTTTGTTATGTTTGATATTATTGTGGGTGAAACTATGCTCAACTGTTCCAAAGAAAAAGACATTTTGGTAGCTACTTTTAATATCCGGTTGTTTTGTGAAGTCTTGTGCTGCATACATTGCTCTGTTCTGATCTGCTTTGTTCTGTTCTCTTTTGTTTTATTCTCTTTAAAATAAAATTTAAAAAAAGAGTTATGCCCCTTTCTTTTGCTTATCCAAATCTGCTTTTGAGCCTTCCAAAGATCTTTTTTTCATTTTAGTTTCATTTCCAGAATTTTTACTTAGTTCCTTTTCATAACTTCTGTTTTTTATCTATACTCTGTTTTGCAAATCATTAATCTTTCCTGATATATGGTTTCTTTGGCTCCTTGAATATTTAAAGTAATTCAGTTTCTTTTTAAGAACCCAAATTTCTAGGATTTCTCAGTGCAATTTTTTCAATATGTTGTAATTTGTTGTTGCCCAAAACTGGAGGTTTTCAGTATTATGAGACAACTCTGAAAATCCACCAATCTCCACCCTGGGCTTTCTGTTCCTGTTGGCCGTGGCAGTGGTTGGTACAATTACTTTTTTAAAAAATAAATATGAAAGTGCATACTATTTGTGACATATGACAACTGAAGTACAGGTTAATTATTTTTTATCCAAAATGTTTGAGAGCAGAGATATTTCAGATTGTGGTATTACTCAGTTTTGGAATATTTAAATAAGCTTTACTAGTTGAACACCAGATTCAAATATCCAAAATAATAAGTGCTTCAAAATCTGAAATTCTTTGAAACATTTCGGATTTTGGATTTTTGTATTAGGGGTATTCAGCTATATCTATACCGTTAGCTTAGTGGTCAGATAATGATTGGACAAAGACTGCTTTAAATGCCTGGAGCTACAAAATCCCTCAATTTTTGCCAAGAGGTGTGTCTTTAGTACTGACCTGGTATAACTTAGAACTCTACCTTAGCCTTTACTTCCTGTATCCACAGAGCATTAAGTGGAAGAACTGAGAGTTTAGAGCCTTTACACATTTCTTAAGAGCATGCTCACAGGCCTGGGAATAGATTTCCAGGAGCACATTAGAGCTTTTCAAATTCTTCCACATATGACAGTCCTCAAGCTTCTTTCCTTAGTTTTCTAGAAAAGTTATCTTTTGCTCCACTGTTGTCTGTAGCCACAAAGCAGTAGACACTAAAATATTTAGCTGTTCACATTTAGAAAAATGACTCCCTAGCCAACAATTTTAGCACTGAGCTGGTTTGGAGTCAGGTGAAATAAATATGAGCCCTTCCATTCATCTTCTAGGAGAAAGAATAGCCTGACCTGCATTTTTTGGTGCTGAGGATAAAGGAGATTATTTTCAAGGCTATACATATAAGTTGCCAATAGGGAGTGAGACTTGCAAAATGAAAATTCTGCAAAGCTAAGAACTTTCACTGAGATTTAGCAGAAGTCTTGAATAAATACATTCTAGGTTGCTGCGAGCCATTGTTAATTTCTAGACTTCCAAAAAGTTAATTTCCATACTTTTTCCATTTTTTTCATTACTTTTATGGAGGAGCAGGAATTCAGAACTCTTTACCAGTCTTTGGCAATGTTAATTCTTTAAAATTAGCATTTAATATTCATAAATTGCCCCTGACCTAGTCTTATCACCATTTTTTAACTAGCATCCTTAAAAAATAGTTTTCTTGACTGGTCTCTCTGGTCCTAATAATAATGTCCTCTTAACCTGTCACTGATGCTCCTAATGTTCTAAGCAGAAGTCTGTACCCCATTGTGGTACAAAAAGTTTTGTTCCTGCAATTGGCTATGATCCACAGATCCTTTACCACTATATCCTGGGTATTTCCACTGATCCACTCTCTCAGTCATCTTGCTTCTGCTTATGGAGTGTCACCGCTGCAATTTATCTTTCCTTCTCCACTACTTACATCTATGTGCTACCTCCTACAAAACGATTTCCACACACAGGGGATAGTTTATATACCTTCGCTGAGTGTCCGGACAGATTCATCTTTATCTTATACCTGACTCTTGGAACTTCTATAAGGCTAAGTAAATTTATTTACATAAAGTTGAAGTATGTAAAGAATTTCAGACATGTTTATTACTGTATTTATCATCATATAACACATTAATGGCTGGGAACAGGACAAAGAAAAAAATTCTTATTATTCCTCGGTATTCCCAGTGACTAGCATCCAGTTTGACATGTCTTTTCAACCACTTTAAGACTATTTTTTTATCTGTTAAATTTTGAAATTGTCATTGGTGAAGCTTTTGAATGCTTTCAAGAGAAGATGGTGCTATATTTTATAGTATCTCAGATCGGATAGGGAGCTGTAATAGTTATTCTGGGATTGCTTGTTGAATTAGCAAATGAATGATTTCATCTGAACTTGCTTGGCATGTGGAATTGCTTTTGAAAAATGCCTTTATGTTTTGTAACACTGCCTTCTCACCTGTGAGCATATTGGTATAGTGTATCTTATTCACTAGTGAGGGTTAAATACCCCAGACACACATTCATACACACAATAAAGACAGCACTTGCCATGTGATGAGTTAAGTGTATTTATCTCAGCTGTTGAATCACTAGTAATAAGTTATTGAATTATGAAACAATCCAGTTTCAAAATCAATTCACACTTGACTGATACTGTAGAGGATTTCTAAATTAATCAAGAAAAGACAGAAGGTCATTGTCTATCCTAGAAGTTCTTCAAAAGCAGATGTTTGGGGTTATTTTTTAACATTCTGCATGATCTGGGGAGAGTCATGACTAGAAAATAATGCTACTTGACTATTTTTACATGTTTGTTTGTTTGTTTCTCACATATGGGGATTTTTGTACTCCCCTGTGTGAAGAACTGACAAATAAAGGATCAGCGACTCTCTCAGGATCAGAGGACACTTAAATACCCTTAGTGTTGGTGTTTATCTTCAAGTTAATATCATACATTCTAACCATCATGATTATGGCTTTATAGGGTGAGATATCGGGGAGGTGATCTGACTCAGGCTTGGGGAGGAGTTCTCGTGAACAGAATTGGTGCTTTGTACATGAGGTTATACTTCCTAACACGTGAGGACACAGTGAGAAGACAGCCAGCTACCCACGAGACAGGAAACTGGTCCTCACCAGACACGGAATCTGCTGTTTATCTTCCCACCCTTCAGAACTGTGACAGACAAATTTCTGTTGTTGTTATACCACCCAATCTAAGGATCATTGCTGTTATAGCTCGAATAAGATGAAGGTAGTGACAGTGTCTATTGCATAAAAGTCAAATGATCACAGTCTCTGTGCCTAAAAGTTTCTTTGAATAAAGCTGTATAGAGTCATTAGCACTGGAAACACGATTTGTGAGTCATATATTAGTAAAATCAAGTAAAAAAATATTTTGCATTTTTCAGGACAGTTCTCAACACTTAAGGAAAAAGTCCTAATAATGAATCACTTCCTGCCAAATCAAAGATATATATTACATAATAAAGATATTTCTGTAACTCAAAAAAATTGTAGGTTTTTAGCACTTAATTTCCAAAGTACTTCTGAGTAGCCTACAAAACTGTTATATGCCTATAAAAATGAACCATGCCTTTTCTATTTTAATGTTTTTTTCTGATTAGGAAAGTAACACCAATGCCCCATTGTGCTTCTAATCAATGACTTCCAGAATTTTATCTTTGTAAATACTATAGCAGTGAATATTCTAAAATTGTATTAAATTACAGCTGTTTAGTTGTACCAGTAAGATAAATGTCTTTGTGGAAATTCAGTGTAACTTGGTATTGTAGCTTTAATGGGTATTGTCTTTCGTGTAAGTTCATTGTAAGTTGTTTAGCCAATATATTTTTGGTCAATTAAGTAGATTAAAAATCTTATCTCAGTGCAATTTTAATTTTTTCATTTTTGTAAATGAGAGCATCTTATCATTATTGAATAGCAATGTATATTTTCTCCTCAATGAATTTTTTGTGCTTATTCTTTGCTCAATTTTTTTAGGTGCCTTATTTTATTTATAAGTTATTTAAAAATTAAAGAAAACAGCAGTTTAGGTGTGGTATAGAATACTCCCCAGAATTAATTTTTGAATCCATTTATGTTGACTTTTAACAATGTGTTTATTTTTGTTTAGTTGAGTGTATCAGATTTTATAGTCTTTTTGTCATGCTAAGAAAGGCTTTCTTAGTTTCAATTTTTTAACAACTAGTGTTTTATTTTAGAAATTTAAAAAGTATCTTCCACTTAAATTATTAACTTATTTGAATTTTGTTTCAATAAATGATATATAGTGAATGTATTTTTCCTCAAAGGTACTCACAGGTATCTCAATATTTTTTAAATAATTTACTTTTGCTGATATGAAATAACTTTCAACATATACTACATTTGTAAATGCTTTCCAACTTATTTTGGACTCTCTAATTATGTGATCTATCTTACTACATTAATACTGAACTGATTTACACTTGAGGTGTATTTAATATGCATTTCAACAGAATGTTGAATGGTCCTGTGCCATCATCACAAAAAGAATAAAAAGTCCTGTTATAAGAAATCATTCCAAGATTTGGTCTACCTCAGAATATCCAGTCAGATAATAATGGTCCAGCCTTTGTTTCTCAAATCACTCATCAGGACTGCAACCAAACTGGAGTGGCCTGGTGTTCCTTGCAACTCCAATGACAGTCAAGGTTGCTAAACTGCCATCCTGGCTCCACACCACTCAAGCTAAGCAGTGCCCTCCTAACCTAACTCCCCTGACTCTACACATCCTGAGTGGTCACTACATCTCCTGGCTCCCACCCATCTCCATCTCACCAAGGGCCCACAGCTACAACTTTCAAACTAAGTCATAGCTTGTTATCCTGTTCGGTTCCTGATACCTTACATTCTATTAGTTAACTTTTTCACTATAGGATTCTGGGCACTCTTTCCTAGAGACTCCCACATTATTCATAAGATTTCTTTCATACTGTTCTACCTAACAACTATCTTAGTTCTCTCTATCCTCAGCTGTTTAGTTAAACATGAGACACCTCTGGGTCTGGGATCTCCTCTCACCTATGGTTACACAGCCACAGTTCTCACCACCCCTAGTCCATAATTTCCCAAACATGATTTAACTGTCAGGCTTTACATTTCTCTTGCTTCGCATTTTCTCCAGCTCAACTCGTGGACCAAGGACAAGTCCTGACTACACTTTTTTCTTTTACCCTTTCAGATAGGGGAATAATTGCCTCCCATAACTTCACCCCTTCCAATTCCATGCTCATTTTCAGACTCTTCATCAACATCATCCCGATGGAACGACATGTTCGGATCAAGAGCACCTCTCCTTCTACCTCTCCCGGGCCCTTTAATTACGATAGTAACCTGCCTCCTCATAGCACTTTGTCTTTTTATTTTTCCAATCTAGGATGTGGCAACCCACTCTGGACCCCTTCTGTCTCTCAGACAGAAGCTTTCTTTAATCCCCGTTGTTCCTAAAATTCATTCTTTGATTTTAGAGAACATAAACTCTTACTGTACATATAGTAGGTTGAGGATTTTGTTTCCCCGTATCACCAGCAAATGAACTATATCTTCCACAAAGGATAATTTGTTATCAACAAAATTTAAGTTACTTAATAATGGATTTTTTTGATAATTTTTCATTCAGATATCCTTTTTACATATGAAAATATTCTGTTCTACCTTTTAAAAACATCTCATAAATGTTCCTGTCTGGTAGTACTAAAATCTTTTTTTATGTCATATGATGTATCTTTAATGGAAGAGAAAGGATTAAAACAACTTGCTATTTTTCTGCTTCTGACCAGTATATATTACATTTAGTGAACACTATAAAAACTTTCTGAATAAAAACATTTAATAATATTCTAAATATCTCATCATCTCTACCATATCTGTTTTTTTTTGTTTCTGATAATTTCTATCACTTCCGTTTAACAATTTTCAATGATGTAAGGGTATCTTTTGCCCTTTCACTTTAGCCTTTCTTGATTTCTGGGTGAGACACAGAAATCTCTCTACTGTAAGTAAAACAGAAGCACTGTGTATTTATAATTAACACGCCATACTATCAAACTAATTATTCTTGTATGTCCAAATGCCTACTGTAAGAATCGCAGAACACTTACTATCACACTTTTACACAAAAATGTAATTTAAGAAAAATATTGCCCTTTTCAGTACATCTTTTACTAAAATTCATAACTTGAGAAAATCTACAATGTCTCCTCTTCCACTACTGAAAGTGTTCAGAAGCTCATAGCAATCTTTTCAGTGTCCCTTAAACTCTTTGTTTCTATAAACTTCAAAAAAAACAGTTTTCTTGTGAGAACGATCCAGGCAAGTCTTTTGTTCTAAAGTTTGATTAATGGAAAAGTGTGTTTTGAACACACAATTTAAAAAAAAATATCATCAATTTAGATTATTTTAATTGGTTTAAAGATTGTGACTTATTTTTGTATGATTTTGGAATTTCCATCACTCTGATTCCATCAGGAACAAAATAATCATTCTCATTTTAATTTACTATAATATGAAGATTTCCCAAGAGAAACTTTCTTGAAGTACTTTTGCCTTAAATATAATCAAGCAACTAATACTTAGATGCAACTCATAAAAATAATTGACTAGTGCTATGCACAATAACGAGTTTAATTAAAAAATTCTACTATTATTAGAAGTCCATCATTGAGGAACCCCTTTTACTACTAACAGAAATGTTCATGGATGCAGATAACCCATGGGACAAGTTCTTCTTCATTTGGTATCATGTTTATTAATCTAACTTGAAGCAAGGCCACAAGTCAGACAACAGCTGATTTATACCAGCACTGCAAAGGTTTGTGTTTGCCAGGTAGTTTTCAAC
>PVJX010014322.1:0-45172 GCA_004027295.1 Dolichotis patagonum
GCTTTATACTATTGTGTTATGTTTGATATTATTGTAATTGAAACTATGCTCAACTATAGCAGAGTAAGAGATATGGTGTTAGATACTGTTGATGTCCAGTTGACTTAATGTAAAGTACTGTATTGCCTATGTTGTCCTGTTCTGATCTGCTCTGTACTGCCCCCTTTTGTTTTATTCTCTTTTAAATTAAAAAAAAAAAAAAAGGGATTCCCAAATTGAAGGAAACCACAACTACATCTTACATGCCCACACATTCACGTACATTCACATCATAGAATCACAAGGCTAAACTGAGTACCATGGAGTGGCTGCTGAACAGAATAATACCTAAACTCCAGGACCCCCACACACCTTTAACTCTGTAGGTCACACGGACTGCAATGTAGTAGCGATGGCCAAGAAAGGAGCTCCAGTTCCAGCTTCCTCGCTCTTTGGCCCTGAAATGGGTATGTGGCTGCAGGTGTAACTGTCAACCCCAGCCAAGACTCAGCCCTCTCCAAGGCTAAGACCTGAACTAAAATGAGATGCCTTAGTTTCACATTTGCCGTAACTCCCATCTGAGGGTGGAATCTAAGAAATAATGACACTGCAAAATGACCCAAAATATTAGACAAGTTTTCACTCTAATGAAATGTGGGAAAGGAACTTTGGGACACCCTTCTCACAAATCTACAGATCAACAGTTTTTTTTTCCAGAATCACAGTTGATAACTTTATATAAAGGCTATTGCTATCAGTTTAAAACGATGTTTGTAAGACAAATTTCATTAGAAGGTATGTCAGGGCACCATTTTGTACAGAAAATTTAAACTTCCATTGCCCAGGAAAATGGTGCTTTTTAATCTCAGGTACTTTTTTATGCTTGGGACTGTGAAAGCCCAGGAAGACAGAGGCCGTACAGAAAGGGAATAACCACCATATTCTATCAAAAAGTAGAGACATGGTAGAGTTTAGTGAAGTATTTGAATGAGATTCCCATGGTACCAGCAAGCTATTCTTCTCCTTTGTTTGACCACTAAATACAGAGGCCGGTCTTCTCTGGGCTAAGTGGCATTTTGTAATGAGCCATGCACAGCCCAAGGCTTGTCATTCAGAGCACCACTTGCTCTGTTCTAGAATCTGGAATACATAGTGCCTGCTGCGGCCTCCAGATCATCTCCCAACAAATGAGTCCTGCTTTGCATAAGTCACATTTCCAGTTTTTCATCTTCAGCCCAAATCTAGATGAGAGTGTTTTAGTACCATCCAATTGCAGAAAAGCACACATATTTAAAAGGTACTGTGGTCAACCAACTAGACGGCATGAGTTACAAAAATGAGTTTACATTTGAAATTGAAAGCTGAAACAAGAGAAGGGCTGTCACAAGAGAACAAGAAAAACAAAAAGCCCAGGGAATGTATAAACATAGAAGAAACCCAAATCGTCACTCTAGCCTTCTGTCTCTATGGGTTAACTAGAAAGCCAGTATTTATGGAGTGACTATGATATACAGGAAACATCTTCATTTGCATATCCATATCCAGTTTTTAAAAGGACTTAGCAAGTGGGGGTTTTCAACATACTCTAAAGAGCAGATGCAAGATTCAAATGGAATAGCGTCTGGCTCTAAACCCATTCCCTTTAACTTACAGCCCCAAGAGACCAGCTTTCTGCACACCAGTTAGTCTCTAACTTGAGCTTTTTATATAATAAGAATGTACCCTGCTAAAATGCAATAAAGAGTTTCAGTAATTCACTAAGCTTTTGCACGTTTCTTCTCTTTGAATGCTAAACAGATTAAGACCAACCATTACTTTACACCCTGCTGAAGTCTTTTAAGAATACATAAATAAAATTTTCTTATAAGTTGCCTCAATGTAATCATAAAGGTATCATAATACAGGTGCATGCACACCTATACACAGATATGAACATATATTTCTTGCACAAACAGAATGCCACTAGAAGGGAAAGGCAAAATTACTTCTGAAAAGTGCAGAAATCCTGCAACATCAACAGTACCTTCTCTGGCTCATTAATTCTGGCCTAAATTTGCTACTGTCAAGCAAATCAGGCACACTGTCCAGCAGACACCCACCTGCTATTAGGCAGAATGTGCCTGGGATCTTGACATTCTATTGATTCCAGTCCAAAGCTTATGGGAAAAAAGGCAGCTCAGAGTCCAAAAGGAATTTCAGCCACAAATACTCTGGGAGAAATGCAAACAACTACAAACAGAAAGAAAGACAAGATGTAAATCTGAGTGACAAAACTGAAACAACCTAAAGCAGGATGGGCCACGCTCAAGGACAAATCTACAAATGATGTGGAATTGTGTCCTCTTCCGGTAACCATTCATTTGAGAAAATCCCAATATTGTATGTATGGACTAACCATCTCCTCCCTGATCTGGAGTACTATTTACATAGTCACAAAGAAGTGTTCACTATTATTTCAGTGGTATTGTTTTTAAAACCAATCAAAGGTTGCCCTTTAGTCCTAATTAGTATGTAGTAAAAATTCTGCCATTTGTAAATACAGTCTTGATCATGACAAAAAACATAAGATATTAAGAAGTTGAGATGGAAAAGAACTATGTAAAGCACATTCAGAACACCACACATCCTATTTCCTCAATCAACCCTAAGAGCTAAGAGGGTTGTTTCCATTGTACAGATAAGGCACACAGGTTCCGGGAGAAGCAACTGGCTCCATGTAGATGGAAAATGAGACCAAGGAGACAGCATCAGGATTCGTTTGTAAATTGTCTGACATAGCCCAGCCCTTACTCAGCCTCCACATAATCTAAGCATACACGAAATGGGTAAACGCCCAAGTTTCAAATCCTGGCACCACTGACGTTGGTGGCAGCTGCTTGTCACAGTCAACTCTGTATAAACAACTTAGTGATGGAGAGTTCTTTAAAGCCAGGCCAATTCTTTTTTTATTTTAGCCAAGACAAGACATACATTTCAAAGCAAAAGTAAATATATGAAAGGGCGAGAGAGAAGCAGCAACCTCTAATCCCACACAGCAGTGTGGAAGGAGCTCAGCCTTCCTCGATCCCTCCGAACTCCCCACTCCCACCAGTCACGCGCAGCTCCCACTGACTTCAAAGCCAGCGCCTGGAAGGAGGCACGCAGGCCTGGCAGGGCGAGCTGGAAGGAGGACCTCGTCCAGCAGGCAGAGTGGGGAAGGAGTACAAACTCACTGCAGATGCCAGTCCTCTCAAAAGAGGACTTCAAAGGGACTCCGCAAAGCTGATTTCTGCCAGGCGCATCAGGGGCATGGAGCTGCAGCCCAGAAGGATGTGATCCTGCTGCTCAGGTATTTCCAGGTTTGCTAGGCTCCCCAGGTTTTGGAGCATCAGGCTGAGTCTGATGAACAAGGAAAGTCATCCTGCTGTCAGCAGGACTCATTTTACCCCGACCATAACAAGGTGGCAGTATTTCCCCTTTCATGGGAGCTGCCTGTGCCTTCATCCTATCTGGAAGGTTAAGTCACATTCCTTTTGTAGAATAAAGCCTTTAGACTGAGCTATGTAAAAAAAAATACGAAATGACCAGAAACTATCTTACAATAGCTTCATTACTGTCTCTAACCCTGTTCACCCAGCATTGCCAGGGCATCTGTTTTCTTTGCCCATGTCAGAGGTTGGAGGATGTGCCTGGATTCAGGTCAGTATCTCCTTCCCTCCGCTCCACCACTGATTTACAAATTGACTTCTTCAAGACAGTCACTTAGGCATCCATTCTCAGTTTATCATCCACTGGTTATCACTGTTACTGCGGCCATGATTGCTCAAAATGATTACAGGCTTATAAAGATGTTCTCTTCTGATAATAATGTTTGCAATATGCTTTTACATTGCCTAGTTAATACAGTGTGCCTATGATTTTTCCTCTGGCACAAGTCACAAAAGCCACTGCAGTGCAATGTGCAGTTCCTAAATGGTTACACATAGAACTGGGGAAAACCAAACAAAACAGAACAAAACAAAAGTACCAAGGTATTCTGGAAACAAAGTGAATGTCTTTTTGCACATAAGTGATAACAAAAAGGTGGTAGTGAATGCACCATTAAAAACATCTGGCTTTTTCCTTTTCAACTCATACTCTGACAGACTCTCTAAGGACAGTAATGGACATTTGCTGAATAAAGGTGAAAGTCTCTCCTGGTTCCTCTCAGGCAAGTTCTGCTGACAGTGAGGGAAGTAGGAACACAAAACACACATTCCAAAGTCAAGGCATGATCCTTGAAAGCTAATAAACACACTAAAAGAGATAATACTGCCTAGAAAGCAGAATACGGAGAGGATGGTGGCTGTGAGGAATTAATAAAAACACATGCATCTCTTTTTAGAGACAACAGAGGCAAGCTTGTGACAATTCTCCACTTCATAGATGCACTCAACTCCAGTGTCAATAGGAGTTTTGTGAAAGCATTGCAGAAAGAGAAAATATGGATTCACTGTAAATGAATCATTTTACTTCCTTGCCTCCACTATAAATATACATACATATACATATATGTGCATATATATATAATATAAATACACTCTTAGAAAATCAGTTAAGTTTTGTAGTATTCTCCTGAAACAGCAAAATAGCCATTAGCTTTATAACTCTTGATAGTCTTTGAATAGTTATTTTAATAGTGTTGCCCACAATGGAATTCCATAGGTCCTAGATTCGGTAACCCAAAATGAAACACGTAAGTGGCAAAGAATTACAGATAACACTTGATTTATTTTGAGATTTGAATTTCAACTTTATTTTTAACATGAGATTCACAGTTCGCTGACAAATGTCCTGAACTATATTTAGAGAAATAACAATATATAAGAGCTGGAAAACACATGGGCAGAGCCGGCTTTCTATTTTCTCTAAACAGAAGGATAAAGTGTGTGTGTGTGTGTGTGTGTGTGTGTGTGTGTGTGTGTGTGAATTTCTGTTCTCCTTTGACGGCTGTATGTCAGGGCTCTTAAGGGTATGTCTGGCATAAGTTCAAGGTGTATCTATCATGTCTTTTCTCCAGTGCAATAAAAAATCTGCACCATCAAGAAAGCAATTAGTTTTACTGTGGAGAGCTGAAAATACGAAATGAGTTTGAAAACAAAAAGGACAAATAGCTTGTTAACCTACCCCCAAAAGGTATAACCAGTTTGTACTGTGATTGCATTTGGAATTAGATTTTCAGAAACTAAAAAACACTGTCTTTGGCTTTCCTTGAAAGAATGCTAGAGGCAAGCAATATGCTGATTATTTTTCAAAGGGAAAGAGAAGGTGTTGAAAGCTCTTAATAATACCTAAAGTTCTGAATTTGCAACCACCAAACACAAAACAATGATAATGTTTTAGCACTTTATAAATATAAGTCACTCTGTCTATGTTTGAAGATAGCAAACACTTTTGGACAAATTAAAATGCCTTTGCTTCCATGTCCAAATAAAGGGAAACAGCCAAATACTTTGAGACATTAGGTGATAGCAATAGGTATAAAAGTACATAGCTCTTCTGCTGAAAAGAAAAAGAAGAATCCACATAATTAAAATAGCACTGAATCTGGAAAAAAAAAATATCCTTATAACTGAGGGCTTGATCTTGACTTCCTGAGGCTGTCTCTGTCAGCCAGAATTTCAAATATAGCACAGATTATGAATCAAGAAAGATCATTTCACCTCCTTATAGGTCATAATGCGTTCAATGGGAGATCATTAATCAGAGGAAACACAGCATATAAATAAACTTGTCCCTGAAAAATCTCTTAACGAGTCAGCCAATAGTCATCCTTACCAATTCTACAATATACTTTCACAAATGAAGTTGTAAAGGCAAAAAAGAATCCAGGTTTACTGAAGTCCTCCAAGGGTGTGCCCTCAAGGCACTGTGCTAGGCACTGACCCTACAGCACTTGCTTTATTCTTCTTTTTAGCCCAGCCTAGTAAGCAGTAGTATCTCTTCTTTACAGGCGGCAAACTGACATTCACAAAATGAAGGACTGTAGTGGTGATACTCTGGTTAGAAACTGACTGATAGCAAACAGAGGGAGGTCCTGATTCCCTCCTATATACCTCTAGCTCCTATGCAGAGGTTTCAAACTGTGGCAGAAGGTTCTGTAGTTATCAATCCATTCGCCCCATGGGAAGAAGTACAATCGAAGGCAGGCTTTTCAATTCTTACTGTAAAATGTATTGGTGTGTGGCCAAGAGGCTCCAAACCCTTCATCTCCCATCTCTCCACTTAGCTACCCTCTCTGTGGCATAACCTCCAGGGAGGCTGAGGTGCCAAGTGCAAAGCAGACAATATTTTTTTTTTCCAGTTCCATGCTACCTTGCATTTATTAAAATGGTACACAAATTTGGGACTGTTTCAAGCAACAGAATTCCTTAATTTGTACTGAAATAATACTTCAAGGGAAAGAAACATACTGGTAGATATTTTTGAACTTGAGGAAATATTTCAATAAGAACTAATGAGACTGTTAGTACCCCAGAAGGCGAAGTATGGGGCTCTAAGTCAGAGTCCCCTATTTGTATCTTCTCTCATCACCCCAAGGAATTTATCAGAAGCAGATCACACAGTCCAAATACATCAGTCCTGTTTCAGATGGAAGACTGTTGTCTGGGATGGTCTGGGTACAGCGTTCTCAATCTCAGTGAGATAATAAGAGCCTGGGGAAAGGTTTGGGAAGGAAACACCTCAGGCTAAGGCTGGATCTGCACAGAGGAACTACTTCTTGGCCACCACTGCCACCTACTTCAGGCGGCCTATTATTGTCTACCATATTCACCAGCCAGGCACGCCAATGAAACGCCAGAAAATCACACCTCATAACTTACTGACAGTCAAAGAGAAAGCATTTGCTCTCTAATGACTACAGGACTTTGCTGCCGGGCGAGTTCATAATAAGTGTGCGGCACCGAGAGATCAATTTCAACGGAAATGAATCCCTGTGTTCTTGGTACTGACCTGGTTTGCTCTTGAACAATGGCCAATGTTTTTGTCCCAGCACTGCCTGGTATAGTCCTGGGCACACTTATTTTTTTTTCCCCCAAAGAAGATTAAGGAGGTGCAAAGTCTACTACTTTGGAAAATATTTCATTTGGAATCCTAACTATCTAAGACAAGAAACTGTCAAACAGTGTGGGCTCCTATTCCTCACATCAAAATAAAGTTTTGCAGTGTTGGAGAAGGCGGTTGTAAACATGTGAGAAAAGTTGGAACAGATTTCCTTATGAAGCGATGGCATAATTGGAGATCTGAGGCTAAATTCCCTTGCACTCGAAAAACAAATCTTCAGTTTATTTAAGGAATAAAAGTGAATAGTTCGTTAGCACAATACAGCAGAAAGAGAAGAAGGACATCTCCAAATTTCTAACATAATGGTGCGCCAAAGGATTCAGAGCACATGCTAATGGGCAGTACCCAAGCCTCCACAATTCCTGCTTTGTTTCAGGATACTTTGTGACCTCTCCTCATTAACATTTTGAAAGCACTGAGATTTTTCTGGCTCTGTAGCATACAGGGTTGGCACATAAAGTGAGATGCAATTATCACATAGGACACATGTATGCAAAAACATATTCACAGGGGCTGGAGATGTAGCTCAGTGGTAGGGTGCTGCCTTAGTATGCACAAGGCCCTGCGTTCAATCCTTAGTACGGGGGTAAAAATCTTTATTTACAGAAATTCACATTCATGTAACTGATCATTCTGTATTTCTATTTATAGATCTCTCACCCTAATAACAGAACAAGCAGACATGAGCAATAGTTCTCTGAATGAACAATTTGTGAACTAGTTAATGGTGCTACCCAAGCACCTTACCCACTAGTATGCTTCCTTATTTCCTGGGGTGCACTCTGAAAATGTAAACTCAAAGGACACTAGAGGTCAGATTTTTTCATCAGCCAAGCACTGTAAGTTTGCAGCCCTGATGCATACCCATACAAGATCAGCTGCTGTAACGAGACTAATAAAAACATGAGGAAGACACAAAAAGCCAAACTTCTCTGATGGCTCAAATTGTTTCATCAGGCATCCTGAGATAGTTCACGAGTCTTAAATCTTAACACAGTGTTAATTTAGGAGTGTCGAAAGAAGACAATGTATGCTCACATGATGGTTAACGGAATACTGCCATGGATCACTTCCTCAATACTCAGATGAGGACACGAGTTACATTTGGGGACTATCCTCACCCTAAATTAGCAACCCAGAATCACAAGAATAGGACTTCGACACCTGATTCAAAAACTCAGCTCATGCTGTCACTGCTAACCAATCCCCCTTGCATCCTGTTTCTTGAACAGCTGAAAGAGTTGACACACCCAACAGAAGGAACTGAGACATTTTTCTGTGCTTACACAAAGTGCTAACTCCTTCAGCATAAAGGAGCCATCCAACCACAATGTGACACTAAAAAATCCACATCTGAATCAAGAATTACCTCAACAGATGTAAACTGCTTCTTAATTTTATCAGCAAATGCTAATACAACATTAAAGGTGAATAAAGAAAAATCTAATTGTACTTCAGTGAAAATAAAACTTAATTACTTTTTGTTTCCAAGGGTATGTGTTATGTGTGTTCATATGCACGGGTGTGCATTTTTGTCTGTGTTTGTGCGTGTGGCAGGGATGTCAGAAAGGGAAGGGAGTTTCTCCTTTTATTTCCATCAGAGGAATATGATCTCTGTGACTGATCTTTTGGCCATGTAAAACAGACATAATTCACTATCTACCTTTCCATTTATAATCAATGAAGACTTTGTTCCTGGAGGTTATCGTTGACAATTCTGGGTTGCCAACTACTAGTTCCAGATGTCCAAAGTGATGACTCATTTAAGAACGATGCTCACACAAAAATCCATGCCAATTAGTGATAAAAATGCCCAAGGACTGCTAAGCTAAAGCTGAAGCATGGGCATGTATGTAATAGGATATCAATATAGGCAAAAACAGTGAGTGATAAAGGCTTCTTGAAATCTGTTCAAAACTATGATCAAACTTGTTATACCTTGACTGGCCATGAGATAGATGTAGGGCATGGACTCTTCAGCCATCTGTGATGGGTAAATAAACTAATATGATTAAAGCACTGCCTATCCACAGCATGACACATGGCTCACCAAAGGGGAAGAACAAAAAGTAAGGGTACATATTTATGTGGCTTCAGAGCATCAGGCAATCACTCTATTTTTATCAGTACTTAAGAACACATTAACACTCCAGCTATCTGCAAGAAAAATGAGCTATAATCGCAATACCTACCATCTGCATATAATTGTCCTATAATCAATTATTCAGTACATAAGTAATAATAACCTCTGTCATAAACATGGGGATTGACTACGCAACAGATCAAAAACATTCTAAGATACACTGTTGTGCCCTTCACATCTTGATTGAGGTCATATTGCATATCTGTTTGAGAAATTGATGAAAATGATGATTAAATAACACCTTTGAAAAGATAGCATAAATGGAGACAAGTCAGCACTTAAGGAGTAGCCAGAAGTGATATCATTGAAAATAACTGTGAGCTCAGAGACAGTAACTACCATGAGTTAACAGAGTCTGGGAATTCTTCATAGAAGATGAACCACTTGAGATTGGCCTTGAAAGAGGAGTGGAATGTAGATAAGCAGAGCAGAGGAAATCCTAGGCTTACAGTACAAGGAAAGTCACAGAAATGAGCAAACACAGGGCTAAGGAATGACTTACGAGCTATATAGTGAACTATTGACATTGTCTGTACCTTTGAATGCCAGGCACAAGAGATATGCCCCTGCTGTTGAAGTCTGGGGTTCTCCATGTTTTACTGTCTGTCCATTATCTGACCACTATAAAATAGGCAGTTATAACAGTGGCCATTAGCAAGGCTGTACCTGAAAATATTTGGAGTTGCACAGATAAGACTAGAGGCAGAATATATGACAAAGCTGGAAAACCAGCATGACCCCAGCCCCTGAACAACATAAACACGTACACTTCTGTTTCCCTGAGTGCAAACTAAGGGGGTTTCTAGACATATGGCTTATGTCACTACCGTGGGAACCTGGGGCCACTAAAGCCTTGGCAAGCCACATCGGGAGACACCTGATAAGGAAAGAAGGCGCTAAGAGTGTTCTTCAGACATCAAATGCACCAGAAGTCAGATAAAGAGAGTTACTCTATGGCTGTGCCCTTGTTCTGACCCAGGCAGCCTACCTGTTGGAATTCCGCCCACTCTACCATGATGAAAAAGTCAAAGAAATATTTAACGCCAAGTGAACAACTACACTTGGTTTTGCTTTTTAAAATCAATTGTTGGAACAATTTTGAGGCATGTCAATGGAAGGAAAGAGCCCAAAGACTAGACAGACAATTTCTCCTTTTTTAGGACTATACCATGTTCCCATCCACTGGGTTATATTCTTTACAGTGTCAAGGAGGTACCATTAAAGAAAATGTCATAACATATATTATTGGGTCACTTAATAATTCAGAACCCCCTCAAACCCAGAGAATATTTATGTTAATATGTGATAAGTTATCGGAAATCAATATATAAGAATGTAATAATTTCAATTTTGGAAGAAATTCTAGAAAACAATGAAGCAGTCTCTAGGTTAGCATCATGATGCACTAGAGAGTGATATGCTCTTCTATAGAAACACATGAATGAATAATGTCTTTACTTCTGCGTGGAAGTAAACAATATCCATTTTAAATAATTTCATCCCTAAGTGAAACAAATGCAAAGCATGGGTGCCAAATCCTCAAGAAGTAGTTGTTACCATTTTATATCATTAAAGCACAACATTGCTGAGAATCACGAACAGACACATTCTTAAGAGGTGGTTCACACAGATGCTAAAAGTAACAGATGCTTTAAAGTCTAAACCCTTGACTTAACACGAATTGCAATACAAAGTTTAAAGGACTATTACATTAAGCCACTGAAGTTGTTTTCAAAACATAATAAAAATTTAAGAAAAAGATAAAAACACAATTACTTAAACCATGCACTTCTCCTCCTGGCTCCTTCATTACCTATACAAATTAAAGCACATCAATTTGATGTTCTAAACAATAACTGATCTCTAAATGTGAAGCCATTTAGATGCTTCCAATATTGTGTTCAAGTTGATGTAAGAAAGCATGATTATGCATTCTAAAGCCTAAAACAAAAAAGAGTTGAATTATTACCTGCCCAATTTTCATATGCATTTTGTGAGTTATTTACAATATCTTCACAAAGCTTCTAATCTGCCATTGGAATTTTAAACCTATAAAATCAAGGTCTTTCATCTTTAGTGCCTTTTGCCAAACTTGGCAAAGGAGCAAGAGAATGTCTTTGGAAGTGCCAAGTCATAATTTATGTGTCAAAATCACAACCCTACCCTTTCAAGTATGATGCTTGTCACTACTGGAAGGTAGGGAAGGAGGATGGCAGGAACGCATAATTATTTGGCAAGAAAGCTTCTCAGTGTTGCTTCTTGATTTTCTCTAAAATTCAATGGTGACATTGGACTAAGACTATTTAAAGGGTATTGTAGTAAAAAATAATGGACACAGAAATATTTTATAGATATCATTAAGATGCACTATCACAGTTAGTTAATGTGATTCTAAAATTCAATCCAGTCAAAACATTCAAGAGAAAACAGCTTGGTTACAGATACCTCTTATGATCCTATTTATTGCTAATACTTAATCCCTGCAAAAGCGCAAAAAACATGCTTTAATAACATTACTTCATGATTCATACTCTGCCATTGTTTCACCACTGTTAGCACGATGAATGTATTTTTTAGTAAGTCCGAAAAAAACAAAGAAAACTGTGGTTACCAAAGTGTTCAGGGACAAAGTAAACCGCATCTGAAATTCTTAAAACATGCCCCTCTGTGACAATCTGCTGGCTTTCGTTAGAACTCTTAAGGCAACGTTACAAAGACCTGGTTCCAAATGGGTCTTGTTGCTAACACTTATCTCTAAGGGCTGAAGCGAATGTAACCAGTGTGGGCAGCACCTGCTGCACAAAACGACCTCTCCTTCCTCCTGTCCTTGCCCTGCCCTAGCCCCGCAGTCCCAGAACAGAGGATTTCACACTGGACTCTCCCAGCCCTGCTGCTCTTGGTGGGGTTTGCAGTCAGCTCCGGAGACCTAAGAGCTCCGCTGTGCACTGCTCTCCAAGTTGGGCTGAGAAAGAAAACCTGCACTGATGGCAATAGCCTTGGCAGTAACTGTGCAGACACTAAGAAAGTGGGGTAACAGACAGAGCCGCTTTGGGCAGACATTTTCCCTCTTTTCTTTTCTTTCCGGGAGAAGTCCAAGAAGAGTACACAGTGGTAATCACAGGCAGCAGATAAGAGCGCTCGCCCTGCTGGTACTAGTCTGTCACAATGCCTGAAAGATCTACTACTATGGAATCTTTTCCTACATGAAGGATACACTTGATGGCACAGAAAGACAAATACTACATGTCCTCAGTCATTTGAAGAACCTAATTCATCCACCTTGTAGAAGCAGGGAATGGAACAGTGGCCCTAGAGACTGGAAAAAGAGTGGCAAAAGGAGACAGAAAGAAGCTCACCAAGGGGAACCAAAACATAGAATTGAAGAATCGCTTGTTATTCTTAAGCACAGTAGAGCGACTACTGCATAAGACAGCTTAAGATATATTTGAAATTGCTAAGAAAAAATAAAGAGTACAAAGTATCCAACACATAAAAATAATAAAGAGTGGAAGAGAGAAATGTTTACCAGCCTGGTTTGATTATCATGCATTCAGCACACTGAATACATGGACTGAATTACCATAATGTACTCCATAAATATATACAAATTAAAAGGCAAATAAGTAAGGACTACTATCATTAAAGGTTTTGCTGATCAGTTAGCATGATAGGATTTTTAAGGTAAAAGAAAAATCTATTGCTCTGCAAATCATTAGAGACAAAGAGATTAAGGTAAAGGGTTGATGTGACAAGGGACACAGGAGAGTCTGGGGGAGGTGGTGGACACATTCTGGGAACTGCACAATACCAGTGTCCCTCAATAAGTACAGGAAATTGATCCCAGGACAATAAGATATCAGAATCCATGGAAGGCCAAGTCTTCGTATAAAATGGTGTAACGTTTGCATATAACTTATGCTCATCCACCTACATTCATTCAATCATCTCTAAATTTCTTATTCTATTGAATATAATGCAAATTTTAATATTGTGAATATAGGTGATGAGAAGAAAAAAGTCAGTCTATGTTCAATAGAGACACTTCTTTTGCCAGTATGTTTGACCCACAGTTGGTTGAATCCACAGATGCAGAATTTACAAATACAGAGGGCCAACTATACCACGTTCGTTAACCTCTGATGTTAGTAATGGTTTCTCCACTTTGAAAATGGTGAATCTATATTTCAAGAAGTTAAAAACAATGCAGACTGGGATGTGGCTCTGCAGCAGAGCAGATGCCGAGCGTGAGCCACACTGGATGTAACACTCCAAAATTAGTAAGTAATGAATGACAAAGATACCACATATACTAGAAGACAACAGCCAAGCCAAGACTGGGCTCCACCACGAGCTGTTCTCATTAATGGTGGGAAAGATGCAGAGTCTGGAATTAGTCCTTGACAAAATTCATAGAAACAACGAAAAGAAGGCAGAAAACATCAGGGAAATTAGTTGTGAGGTTCAACCATCTCTTATGTCATTTGCTCCGGCTGGTCCACATTTCTTGAATGAAAGCATATTCTTAATTCTTCTCTATACTCTAAAAAAGAAAGTTAAACTCATTCAAAAAATGAATTAATTGTCTAGCAATTACTGTGGTCTTGGTACTAATGCCTCATACAAACTCTTTCGGGCTGTATGTGACTTTACCATCTCAGTATTCATTCATCTGATAATAAGCCTCCTGTTTGCCCAAGCAGGAAAGAAATGCTGTGTTCCTCAAGTGAAAATCTGAGTCACTTAGAGCAGAATATGGCCAAGCTATATGCCATGCAGCAAACGTTCTTGTTCCTTCCCCAGCCACATCTCTCCAGCAGATCAGAAAAGTACTGTGAACTGAGGCAGTGCCCACCACCGCCTTTTACTACCTTGTCTTTATTGTCCTTTTATGAAACAGGGAAAGGGGCAGAGTTTCAAGGAACTTACTTCAAGGAGAAAAGAAATGGCTAATTTCCAAGTCAGTAGTCAGGCCCCTGCGAGGGTACTGCACAGGCCTTCTCAGCACAGGCCTGCAGAGCGGACAGCAAGTTGTGCTGTTTATAGGAAAAAATTATCACGTGAAACATCGCCCTGATCTCTAGGGGGAAACAACCACTTATAAGTCACTTACTGTCCGTTAGATCCTATTCTATGTCAAACCTTTTACAGATATTTATTCATTCATTCATCACAACAGTGTTATCCATAGGTAACATAGCCATCTGCATTGTGCAAAGTCACATGCCCTAACTCCTAAATAAGTAAGTGGCCAGGCTGAGACATGAGCCGAGGCAGTCTGGCTGCCTAATCCATGCACTTCACCAATGTACTGTGGCCAACAGGGCAAACACACAAATTGTACCTACACTCAGAGAGTATGTTTTCCTAGAAAGCTCCATCTTGGGCTAACAAATGAAACATACAAATTTCCTTAGCCCTGCTACTCTATGCAGGCACAACAGGGAGGGGACCTCACAATGTTCAAGGCCCTGGCCAGGTGTCCTCGGGGTTCTGAGGGGCTGTGGCAAGTGTGACAGCTGAACTAGGACAGTTTTAAGGAATTCTGCAAAGCCCAAATCCACCGTTCTGCTCCCAATGCATGCATGTGTTTATATGTACCCTTCCCCTACCTTGGCCTATTTGAAAAAGCTGACACTGAGTACAAGCATCAGTATATTCTTCATTGTTACAGCCTCTAACAGATGTGTCTTCCACCCAAATTTCAACATTTGAATCATGAAAAATTTTGTATGCTTCGTGGGAACTATTATTCATTGCCTTTCATCAAAATCTAAATATTAACACTATTTGAGAGTTCTGCACTGTACTATTCTCCCTCTGGCAGGAATGGACTGCATTTTCATCCTGACTAATTCACAAACGACCAAACTGAAAAAATATTTATGCTTGTTTCAGTCCTAGGAAGCTGATACAGAGAAAAGATACGTTCTATTTTTTCATGCCAAAGATTTGAAAGTACCCAAAGCTGAGACTATTTTTTAGCCACCAGATGACATTTTCTTCTTTTGCATGTAGGCCAGGAATTTATACTCTTATATACTGTACCACGCACATTGAATCCAAGACTGAACAACACTAAATATTGCAATTCCCAAAATGTTTTCACCAAAATAGCATAAATATTCACCTTGCACAGTACACATGCACATGGATGTACACACACATACACACACAGGGTTGATGAAGGTTGATTCGCTAAATTTACACTAAAGTATCTACTCGATGTTATGTTATAAGCTAAAATCTCAAGGAGATTTTCTCCATTCACTTATGAAGTCTTTTCATTCTTAGAGAATGATCACTGATATGTTTTAAGAAGAATAATTATTTGTTGTGTGTATTTTTCCTCAGTAAAACCTTCCCTTGTACATTGTTTACGTGAAATTAAACCAACACTTGTAAATTCCATATTCCCTGCATGGTCCATCAGGGTACTGCAGGCCACATTTGGGCTTTGTTCCCCCATCACATCCAGACACCTCTATTTGTTGGCTTGCATGCATTCTCTGAGGCCCTCATCCACAAAGAACAAGGCCAGTTACCATCATGAAAGTATATACTGCAAGAAAATAAAGTGAATCTCTAGCCAGGTACAATCTACTTTGTTGTGTCTCTGATGTGTGCATCATCAGGTCAATTCATGAGAAAACTGCTACTGGCATTTCCAAATTCCCTGAAGTGTTTTCATTTGCTTATACTTACTGATCTGCTAACATGATGTTACAGTTTGTGTCTAGATGTTCCCCGAAGCCTCATGCAGTCATGGAGGCATGCTTTTCAGAGGCAGGCTTCTAAAGTTTGTGATTGATTCATGGTCCAATGCTGGCACTGGAGGAGACAGTGCTGCACCGCCGAGGGACAGGTAGCTTGAATACAGTATAAGGGAAGGAAAGAGGCATGCTCCTCCCTTCTTCCCTTTTGGCTGTTGTAGCATTTGGTATGTGCCACAGCCACCATGACCAGTTTTCCCTTGGCCATGCCACTCTGCTTTGGAACAAGCTGAGCAGGAACTGAAACCTCCATAAACTATGAGCTTAATAAACCTTTCCTTCCTTAATTTTGGATGTCAGGCATTTTGTCTCAGCAATGAGAGAAAAGTAACTAAGACACATGCCATAAATTGATCTTGTTTCTTATTTTAATGATTATTTTAATGACTGCTAGTGAACCCCGCAAAATGAACACTGCACATATTCATCCACTGCTGAGATCATTCCTCAAATAGTGAATTTGTGGTCTAGAGTATTAACAAACAAGTATCTTTTTTTTCCTTTAAAATAGGGCTGATGGTAGGTTTTTTATAATAAATTCCATTACAGGTTCCAAGACCCCATAGATTGAATTGGAGTGAATATATCAGTGTCACATCAAGTGCATTTTCCCCCACAGCTTGCAACAACTCTTTCAATCTAGGAGTCTTTTTATGCCACTTTCAAGTGTCTTTCAGGCATGACAACCTGAAATAGCAATTTTTTTCTTTTAAAGTTAGCAACCTATATTTTTATAACCAGTAACCAGAATACAAAGATTTTCAGGCTCATACATCTAAATAAACTTCCATGAACTCTGTTCCTGAAATTACTTAAAAATTTACAAGTTAAATAAAGTTGGACATGAACTCTGCATATATTAAAAAGTGGTAATATTACTACAAACAAGACTAAGAAACCGTTGGGGTCTCAGACACTGTAGAATAATCTGAATGACTATATCAAGGTCATTATTTCTATACTCACTTCATTAAAACAACTGCAGGATCTACTTGCCTCGCATACACACTTTAACTTAAAATGAATGTGACAGATACGAAAAAAGTGTTAGCACACTAGTGATATTATGGCAGCAACTATTTTTATGACCCCATACTTATTGAGGTTATTCATATCACTCTATACAAAAACAATATATAACACTTCAGGCCGCAAGCCATTTGAGTCAGGAAGACATTAATTATACCCATTTGAATAGAAACAAAAAACCACAATAACTAGTTTTTTAAAGTAAGGTATTTCATTACCTTTCCTATGATCTCTGCAGAAGGAAGGATGATGACAAAAATGTACGTTTAATTTGAAAATAAAAATAAACAGCGATTTCAATGGTTATGTGCCTTGACTATTCCACATACCATGTTACAAATTCTGTATCTAAGACCAGCATAGTTCATAACTCTGCTATTCATTTCTTGCCATTACAGAGTTCTAGAGTTGCCAGATAAAAGTATAGATCCATGATAAATGTCATATCTAATTCTTACTATAAAATGACCAGTATATTTTCAGTAGCTTCCTTTTAATATTATGTAAAGTAGGTAAGACTCATTAATTCATGAATTGGAATTACCTTTACTACTGAAGAAGCAGTATTTAAAAATCTCAGACTTGACTGAGTCACAATATTAAATTATTTGCTCTTCAGCAAAGGCAGGATCGCACATGAGAACCAATTCATGGCAGTACAGGAAATATGAGAGAATAATTTAGTGAAACAAATGGAAATAAGCTGAAATTGGGTATTACCATATAAGCTTAAGATAAAGACAAGATAACTCCCATGAAATATGATTTAAGACAAAAATGTCCCCAAAGAATCAGAATAATTATCAATACTAGGACTTGTATGTAAATAGGACTTTTCAAATTATAAATCTCTTCCAGATGTCATCTCTCAAACCTACAAAAAGCCTTTCAGTTGAGCACTAACGTAATTTTCAGGGTATAGATGAAGCAACTGATCTACAGACAGGATGCAGAGCTATACTGTTTAAGAACTACTGAATTAAGTTACATATCATTTGTTTCAATCACCATAGGTATAGTAGCATTTTTCTGTAATAGTATTATTGAAATGAAGAAAGGACAGAAGTAATGTGCATAACACAGGCTTACTTTCAAATACTTTCTTGTAATGTTATTTAAAAGTTTGATCCACCAGAAAACTACTAATTTTAGCCAATGTCAAACTATCTTCAAATAAATCCTCCATAAATACATTTGAAATAGTACTGGTTGACCCAGTGGAGATGTAGTGACTCAAATTTTATTTTATTTTCTAAATAAACTCTTACATTGATAAAGATTATCTAGTTTTTTTATTATTCTTTATTTCTCTAAAACAATTCATGCATACCAAAATGAGGGAAACCAGCGTTGCTTTTGCTATTGACTTACAGGTTAAAAACTGCTAAAGCTTCCAATGATAGGCAACTCAAGCCAATACATGCAACACACATTCAAGTTACACATAGTCACTGGCCAAAAATAAATGCCATTTGACTGAAATATTCTACAAGTACAGACAGAGAAGAGCAAGTAGCCAAGTGCCACTTTGGTTTTATGCCATGAAAAAAAAAAAAATATGATGAACAGTACCACTGTAGAAAAAAACTACCTACCTGCATTATCTGTTCCTTGTCCCTTGCTTGCTATTCAAGTAGCCAACATGCATAAGGATCCAGGACTTTTACAATATCGCAACACCATCTCTCTTTAACTCTAGTATCCTCACTGGGATTTACAACCAATTTTCATGGGCTGAGTTATATACAAGTATCCAACATTTCCATTGTCTGTTCCAAAGAGGCAAAGGATGTAACATTTTACATACCTAAAGAGACATCTACACTATCTGTTTCACTTTGGTTTTATTTTTTAAAATCTAAGGTTTGAGAATAACAGAAAACTTGAATCATGTCAATCATCAAAAAGAAATGACTCATGCATTTGGTATTTGTTACACAGCATAGATTGTGCATCTCATCTCATTGTAATCTCCCCACTTCCTGTTTGTGTGTCCCTTTTGATGGGGGTATTAATTATAATCATTCATATTTCATTAAGCTTCTATAATGATTAAGATTGAGTCAGGTATGAGTGTTCAGAAAGTCCTAATTCTCAAAACTAATGTGCTTCTCTTAAGCTGTGAATGTCCTATAGAATCTTCTGATATCTATATATATTTGCATAACAATAAAAAAGAAGCCAAAACTGAATTGGCTTAGTATTCCTTTTTATATTTAATATAGTGGTAGCAGTTTTGGAAAAATGAAACAAGAATCCTAGTAACTGGTCCACAATCACCTCTGGTTCTCTGGGACTTGCTGTGTCTCTTCTCACTGGGTTATGTTACAACCTATCGATTTTTACTCACAGTATAAAATTTCCTTCACTTAATTTCATTGGGCCATTTCCCCTGGGTCATTCTGACCATTATGTTCTTTGTTGTTTATACTGGTGATCCATCAACAGATCTCATGTTGAAGAACAGGACATGATCACGTGAAGACACTCCCAGTTACTGAATTGTTGTGACTTAAAGAACGTATTGAAGGACAAGAAAGGGATGGGTGATGGATTCCATGACCATCATAGTCCTTCAGGAAATTATGAAATAAATCAGAGACCTAAGATTTGATTCAAAAAAGAAAGAAAAAGAAAAAATAAAGAAGAGAAAGAAAAAAGAAGAAGAGAGAGAGAGGATGGAAACTAGGCCCAAGTGGCTGACATTATCTACCCATCCAGTCTTCCCAATATTTTTATAAACTCATATTGGAAGGAATCCATGAGTTGGGGCCATTAACTTTAATATACAGTGTGGACTGAAGTTTTGCTATGTCAATCAACCTGCAGGAGGTCCTCACAGGCCAACATGGTAGGGACTGCACACAAACTTAAGTCCTCTCAACTGATTGAGACATATCCAAGATCCAAAGATATTTCATGTTTTTACACCACATTTCAATTACTTTTTATTTAAATTTCAAAAATGTCTGGGTCTGTGCAAAAATGGAATGTCCTTTTTGGAAGTGGAGCTCCTCACAGGAACTGAAGACACTGAGCAGATTCGCATCACACATCTGCTCACAGAAAGTGCAGAATCGGTGATGTGTTTCCCTCTATGAACATCCTGATTCTATTTTCAGTTGTTCAGAAGCCGCCTAGCATTGTACTTCAACAGATAGCCTGCATTTGGCCCAAGGATATATTTATAGATGTAAAGTGTAAGCACATTTAGAAAACTAACATTTAGCTTTGATGTCAATGAGATTCACTATAGAATGAGTCTCCACCTTACACTGAAACTAGCTTCAATATAATCTTGCTTATGGTAAGAAAGCTTGAGGACAGAATAGAATGATGGAACCAAAATGCCTTCTGGCTGTGAAAATGGAAAGCTTTGAAAGTTTGGGGGCACTAAAATTAAACAAAAACAGTAACAAAATATAAATACTGTGATACCAATAGAAAATAATCATAATTTTAACAATGGTTGGGGCTGTATGGTGAAATAATGATTTTCAACACTACATTGTGATACACTTGAAAACAGAGGCAATCTGCCACTGTATTTGGGAAAGACATATGGTCTGGTTCTATTCGTATTTCTTTCCTACTTTGTCATTGTATCATAGGCAGCCATTCAGTAACTTTATTGGTTGTCAGCAATATCATCTGTTGTAGTAATGGAGGGAGAATTTTCACACTAGCAGAAGCCACGTATCACGTAACTCTGTCAGACACCTGCAGGGCCTGAAAGTGTTCTAGGCTATTTCCTAGGCACATTCTGTACAGTTCATAGTCTAACAGATGGCACCATTAAGTGAGTGTCCCTGATAGTCTCTTTGCAAATGAGGGCAAAGAAACGCAGAATAAAATTAAGTTGCCTGGAATAATACACATCCTTATTCCTTACAGTATGTTGACAATGGCTGACAAATTTCTAGCGGATATAATCTCACAGAACATGCACAGTACCATTTTATAACAACCTAAACTGAGATTGTAAGATACTTTGATAAATAGCTCCTTTCTGACCCCAGGCTGTGCTTTCCTCCCTCCAGTTCTATGCACAGCTCCCGATACTATCAAACAGCCAGAGAGAATTACGTACAGCTCAGGAGATAGCGTCAGAATCTGGGGAGATGCTAAAAAGCTGTATTCAAATCATGCGGTGGTGGAACGCAAACATATTATTCAGAATGCATTATCATTTCCCAAGGCAAAGAAATATTCATTGTGCAAGAGAAAGATAGAAGGGAAAAAATTAAGTGTCTTATGTACTAACAGTGAGCTGTTAACAAGGTGAAATTACCAAATATTGGTGCAATTTGGAGCCTGCATTTTCTGTTTGGGGAATTATGATAATGTGACAAGGTTATCATTATAATTAAGAGAGTAATTAACATAACAGAGTAATTGCTCTTCTGTAGTTTTTTTTTCCTTAGTCAAGAACATATAATTGTAGAAAAAAGGAGGGAACAGAACATTCTTCATATATACTTCTTAAATTTCTCAAGAGCATTAAGAACTCAAAAGCATGACAGAACTCAAAAGCTCCTCCTCAGTTATTCTCTTTTGAGCAAATATTTCTTTCTTAAGCTGCTACAAATTCGTGGTCACATAATGAGGACTGTACATGTGATGACCATATGAAGAGTCAGTCTTTTATTGTGGTTCCAATTCTGGTAGGTTAAGATGTGTTTTATATTCATTTATTCTGATTATGGGCTTATCTTCAATTAATCACATGTTCACACTTTCTGACATAGAGAAACCTTTTACCTAGTAATGTATAAATTTATGTAGAAAGAGACATGCAAGAATTTAAAAATAAATAAAGCTATTCATCTTCTCTGAAGAGTCAGACATGGGACAGCCAGGGTATTCCTGGACATTTTGAAGTCCAGGAATAAAAAAGCAGCATTAAGAAATTTCTTGACATTCCCAAGGGTGACAGGGCAGGCAAACCCTGCAGAGTGGCTGAAAAGTCAATCTTTTTCTTAAATCTGTGGGCTTCTTGACACAGATGATCAGAAGTGGGAGGGAACCAGGCAGGCCCAGGAATGTTACTGACAAAATTCTGCCAATGTTACAAAGGAGTCTAAGATCCTCTGAGCTCAAGGTGGACCAAAAGGAGCACAGACCTGAATAAGGGTACTGAAACCCGCATCCCCTCTAGAAAGGAACGGAGTCACGCGGTCCTAGCAAAGAGACAGAGTTTCTGTGACACTCTCTGTCCTTTCCTGAGAAATAATAAGCATGTTACTCTGACTTTCCAAACTGCTATGAGTAGCACGTAAAATGGTTTCATAAACAACATACATGATTCATGCATTCACGTTTACATAAATACACATGCATACAGACATGTATCATACATAAGCTACATGCAACATATTAAATATAATCTTCACTACATGTTACTATGGTTTGCTTCCCTGACTACACTCTTCACTGTGTCAGTTCAGCACATGAAAAGAACATTTGAACTTTTGGACACGAAAGAATTAAAGCCTATTTTAGTGTAAATTTAACTTCTAAGTGTTTATTTACTCTCCTTGTGTATCTTTTCATTGCTTATCTGTTTAGCTAATGGCTGCTCCTCCTTTAAGAACCAGCTCAAAGTTTAACACCTTCTGGATTCTGCCCCAGGTTCACTGGGGAAGAACTGACCTTCTTCTCAGCTTCCAGTCTGCCGCGTACATGGCCTGCTGTCACAGTTCGTCATCGTTGTGTCTACTACAGACAGTGAGCACTTCGAGAACAGCCGCTGAATCCTCTACACCATTCTACCCACGTGTTGAACACAAACACGCGCTCATACAAATCTGTGTGCACAGGGTTAGAAAACACTATGGCACTTATGTATTTCTGTGGTTTACAGGTGCATGTGTATGCACGTACCCATGTACACACATGTGCTTCTGTGGGTGTTCCGTGTAAATATATTTTAAATACAGGTTTTCAAGAAGATGTTCACTAAATCCCTAGGAAGCCACTAGCCATGCTGCACACATTATCTGATTCAGAGAAAGCCATGCAAATAACCAGTTCCTTTATTTCAGAATCTATCATTTCCCAAAGGTTATTATCTGTGCTGGCAATAGTAATATCATAGCAATCACTCTGAAGAAACACTATGTCAGATATGCATGATACAAAAAGCATTCCAAAAACAAAATGTTGATCGTGAAAGCAGTCATGTAGCAGGAACTCCCCAGTGAATACACTCCTCAGTACTGCCGGGATGGCTGCTTTTCATCGGAGCAATTGCATCTTCCTTCTCTTTTGTGATGAGATTTTAAACTGAAAGCATTAGGTAGCAAGGAGTCCTGTAATTAAAGCTTCAAACAGAAAATGATTGAAGAGACACTGAAAGAGACTTCTCCTTTGAAACTGCATTTTAATTCTCCGTGTGTCTCCAGAAGAAAAATGCTTCTGACAATCTATATTTTACTGCTGTTTCATTTAATAATGCATATCGACATTTATCCAGGAACACCGGCCCTTGCTTAACTTCTCACTGTAAATCATCTAAGCACCTGCCCATCCCCATGATTCCAATCCTTCCCTCCCCATTCTTCCTTGTCGTCTCTGTTTCTTTGTATTTACTTATTTTTAAAATTTACTTTCAAAGTAGGGATAAATAGCTCATGGTGGAAAACAATTCCCTAAGATATTTGAGTATAACTCTGAAGGCAAGGGAAAGCCCTTTGCCTCTTTTTCTGCTTACAAAATAAAACTATCAACAAAAACGAGAACATAACGCAACAGAAAACACACACACAACCACACACATATTCACAAACCCACAGGAACATACAACCCAAGGACAAAACAGAACACAGCCTCCAAGATCGGTACGTTCTGATCTTAGAACATCGTAGGAGGTGTGTTCTACAGAAGTTCATTACATGCTTCATTTCCTGACAAGGCTCTGCGCCTATTTCTAAAATCACTGCTTTGCTTCTAATCAGACCATGTGATATTAGCAAAGTGGTTCTGAGAAGTTGTCCTCTGGTTTTTGCTTTTGCTTTTGTTTTTGTTTTTAATACTCTACCTTGTGTATGTACTCTACCTTGTATATATCCAGTTTATCTTTAGGTATTCTCTCAAGTTCACAGTGCAAACTTAAGGAAGCAGTAATTCAAGATTCATTCATCACTTCAATTCTCAGTTAGGTGCTGCACAGGTATTACAAGATGAAAATGACACAAACCTCCCTCTCAATACATTTGCAAAGTAGTGACATAGCTACCCATTAAAAAATGCTGCAAGCCAGGTGTTGTGGCACACACCTGTGATCCTAGCACTTCGGAGGCTGAGACAAGAGGATCACTGCAAGTGCGAGGTTAGCCTGAGCTATAAAGTGAGTTGAAGGTCAGTCTGAACCAGATTGAAACCCTGCTTCAAAAAGATGAAAACAAACATTTCAATAAAAAAATGCTTTAAGAAACAACTCTGGAAACTGGTTATGGTTTTAAGCTTCCACTTCAGTAAAAAGGTTTGTGTTTTGTGGTTTTCTTCATATCACTTACCAGATCAATTACACATGGTGCAGAAATTGTGCTAGGAAATCACGAAGTATAACTAACAGCAAGAGCTAATATGTATTATCCATACATCATGTACCAGGCACTGTACTGAACACTCTATGTATCAACTCATTTAATGCTCTTGATGACTGTGTTAGGCAGATATTATTACTATCTCTGTGTTTTAAATGAGAAATCTAAGGCCAGTGAGAAACTGGCCAAAGTAATCCAGTGCATGGAAGAGATGGGGTTCAAACTCAGTAAGTCTGGCTCCCAGAGACCTTAGTGCTTTATCCAGCTGCCGCTGGGCAGGGTACACCCTTCTGGTGCAGAGGATATAGCAAGCTATAGACTTCCAGTGACTTCTCTCCCACAAACGTGTCATTCCCAGATCATGCTTCGGAAATGGTTCTGCTTTTGAAATTAAAGCATTTTTAGCAACAGAACTTCACACTAACATTTTAAATTAACAGAGCCCCACTGTATGTGAAAGAAAAAAGGGATATTTGGGATGTAGGCTAGAGCCTGTCAAAAGGCAAGCCAAGAATGTAAAGAAAAGTTCCTACTACTGCGCTACAAGCATAGCCTTGAAAGCTTATTTTTTAAACACTGAGCAAGCTTCCTTTCGGAATGATGAATACTGCAAGTGAGATCTACATCACTGTCTCCGGAGCATATTATTTTTTAAATGAACGCACAATATAGCTTATTGTACTTCTGTTTTGATTTTTAAGAGAGTCATTTGTATATTCTATGTAGTTTTATGTAAGTACAAAAATCCAATTTTATCTCAGTACAAAATTTACCAATTCAATGCAAATTCTACTCACATTATACTAACATCGCATTGTTAGAAAATAGAAACTTACATACATTTTAATGCATATTTCATCCTTTTGTCCCTTATTTTTTTTTCTTTCTTTCTAGTTGGTTTTCTTTCTACTTTCTTCTCTCCTTACTAGATTCATCATTAGATGTCATATGGGGGAAAACAGTTAATATTGCTTATCTGTGTTAGCTTCTAGGAATCTAGATGTTTTCTGACATATTGACTGGTTTGTTTCTGAATGAACAGCAGAATTATTAGGACTTCTAGCCTCTTACAGCCCCAAGGTCAAGATCTTAACCTCCTCTGAAATTTGAAACAAAAAGCTAACCTTCAATGAGTTACCACCTTAGATTTTCTCTTTCTCCCTCCCAATAAAGAAGCTTCTACACAAGTAAAATCAAATTCCTAACTCACAGGCCAAGTCTCCATGGACCAAAATTACATTACCAGAATGACGCCATTAGCGATGATTAGATGATGCTGTAGGTCTCTAATCCACATCAGTGCATTCTGTGGGCCCTGATGCACACCAAAAGGGTTAGGGTACGTGACGCTGGCATGTGATGCGCCACCCTGACCCTGTGGGACAGCAAACCACCACTTTTAGCCACAGAGAAAAGAAACCTATCCTCAGACCGCAATGGGCATCCCGGAGTGATAAAGAACTGCTCTTGTGAGGAGGTCAAGTCTATTGACATTCATAGCAGCAAATCTTTGCTTTTTACATTCAGGAAGGAAAAACTGCAGGGCATGGTGATGCACACCTGTAATCCCAGCACCTTGGGAGGCTACAGCATGAGAATCCCAGTTCTGAACCCAAACTAGGCAACTGAGAATTAGTGAGACCCTGCTGCAAAATAAAAACTAAGTGAAAGGGGGAAGGTGGCCGGCGATGCAGCTCAGTGTGATGGCCTAATACCATTAATAATAAGAAGAAGAGAAACAGGGAGGACAAAGTGGAGGAGGGGGGAAGCAATAGTTAAAAAGAGGTTTGTTTGAATTAGCTTAAAATCCACAACAAATTGATCAGTGAATTAAATCTATCAAGTAGAAATAACAGAATTTAAAGAAGAGACATCCTGAACCCTATCTAAAGAGCTGAATTTGCAGTCAGTTTTAATTAGAGCATCAAGATTCAACTTAGGAAAGGATCAGAAGATTCAAAAACAGGTTATGCAAACCACACAGGTGGGGTCTGGTAGGACACTAGAGTCATCTTTAGGCCGGTGACCTGTTAGAAGAAAGGAAAGAAGAGAGGTAAGGAGAAGGGGTGGTATAGGAGGGCGGAACCATTCTTCTTAGAGGCACTAATATGTAGGAAAGTGACAGATGCATTTCCATTTTGTAGTAAGGACCATCTGTAGGTTACAATGTCTCACTGACAAATATTTATATTTTATAATGAATTTTGCAAGCTGACAGTTTGTTATATCCTTCAGGAAGACCACTGGCCTAGCACTTAGAACTTTCTGACATTTGGGACTTCAATAGACACTTGATGAATATTGGCCCACCCATGAGACCTTTCACGTTAAATACATGTGGTGTCCTGCAGTGGGTCATAAAGACTTCTTCTAAGCTAAGCTCTTTAAGGAAAATAAAATGCTTTCCCTTTTCTTTTCCTTGAAAATAAAAAGGGAAGCTTTGTATTACTAATGAGATTTTTCTTTCCAGTTTAAACCCTTAGAATCACATTTGCCAAGTGTCTCCCTTGCCCTGTTAGCTAATGAAATATAATCTGTTCTACTTTACAGTAGTTTGTAGAAGTGGGCCCAGCACATAGGCAGAGTTGAGTTTCAATGCTCCGTGAGACTTGCCTGCTAATGGTATGTGTTTAACAGCACACAAAAGATTACCCTCTTCCAAAGTCGCAATGCTGAAGAACCAGCCCCCCTCCGAAATCCATTTATGATCACCTATTAGAGGTAAGTGGATATATTATCTATTTTTCTTTCTCCTTCAACATTTCTCTCCTTCTTTCTCCCATTCTCATGCCTTCCTTCCAGATATCTTTCGAATCCAAATTACAGAACCAATGGCTTGAATCTAGAGATAAGAGTATGAATTTGGTATCTGCAGCCTTTAGGGATCTCAACAAAGTCAAATCAATATGCCAGTGGCATAGAGAGAAAGTGCATGTGAATCACTGGAGACAAGTTTCTAAAGGCTGGGGAATACTAAATATCCTGTTTGTATTCTAAGATTTTATCGTCACATCTTACCCTCACTCATGGTTTCTTGGACAATAAAGCTTTATCACTGCACTATTCACTGAATCCCTTTGCTCTGCCCAAATGTTACAGAAGAGAGCCAGAGGCATATTGCATAATTGTGACTTACACAGGTACCCGTACAGTTTTACAGCATCAAATGATAAGAGCCAGTAGGCAGAAGATGGCTGCCCTCAGTTCCAATCTGCCTTATTTACTATCTGTTGCACCTGACTGTCTTGAGATCACAAAATTCCCATCTTTAGTTTCAGCAGAGGAGTCGTGAGCTGAGCACTACATGAAAGAGGACCATGGCTCCTGTCGTCTGCTAAAACCAGATCCTGGGTATAAGGCTGGTGAATTTCTCAGAGACTCGATACAGCAGCAGAAGCCTCAGATAGATGAGCAACAAGACTCATTAGATACAGCAACTTAGAATCTCTGGAGGATTTCAGAAATAGCTCCCTCACCTCCCAGGCACCACAACCACACTTCCAAATCCTGCCATAGACTCAAAGATCTCTGTGTCTTACCTGTCTGCTCCTGCAAGCCCCATGCTACACAAAATCACCAAGATCACCATCCTCAATCACTGAGTCCCTACATGGACTGTTTTTCTCCGTGCAGAGGCCTGTGGGACATTCCAAGATTGGCCATCATGGCTCTCTCCTTTGGGGAGCTATGATAAGCATGACTTAGTCTGCTGGGCAAATAATACAGAAACGTGTTAATGTCAACACCTTTCTGAAAATTTCAATGATACTTATCTCAAATATTTTTGAATAAGCCATGTAAGAAAAACTGCTAATATTTATTGAGCAATTAACTATACTGAGGATAGTGCTAAAGGCTTCCTGTGGATTAGCTCATTCAATCTTCAGGAGAACTCTTTAGGGCAGTTTTATCATTAAGGTCCTCACAGCATGGGAAAGGAGGGAAGGGGTCTATAGGTATCCTATATTAGCAAGGTGACCAAGCTACAAAGTAGTGAAGGCAGTTACATTCAAGGACAAATTAAAATCAGAGCCACACTCCGAGAACAAGCTGTGACCTAGATTCTGAACATCAGAAAATTACTGGAACTGCCTGGCACTGTGCAGATGAAGAAACTGAGGCACAAGACTGAGCAATTTCACAGAAGTCAAGAATAGTTTTAGATGCTGCACAACACCAGAAAACTGGGTTTCCGTCCACCGTCCTAGGGATCTGCCAAGTATTTTGCACTGATTTTACAATCCAATTCATAGCGTCAATTGTTAAGAAGATATCTATTTGGCATATATTGACATTAAACACAAAGGTATGTGACGTTCGGTTTTTCACTTTCATCTCCGGGAATCCAGGAATAGGAATCATTACATGCGCTCTACCTAGTAGAGGAGGTAAGAGAGTAAACTAATGCACACAAAATGGAAACTCAGAAATGAAAAATATGAATTACAAAAACAGACAAGATTATGAAATAACATTCCTACCTTGTTGTTTCCCTCAGAACAGGTATCCTTTCTCAATGAAAACAACTGAATTGTTTCCAGATAGATCGTTAGGGTCCATTTAAATCTTACATAAAGTCAATCGTGATAGCATATCAGGGAGAACACCTAGACAGATCCATCAATTCCATGTACATAACCATTCCTTTATTAAAGAACTCAGGATACCATGGTAATCAGCCTAACTCATAATACCAAAAACAATGTACTAAGATCCTGCTATGTTGAATGTTTTTTCTAGTTTATTTCTGTTTCTCTTTATACAAATTCTATGAAGTATTATTATGTTAATTTTACAGAGAGATTTGGATAAAATTTATAATTTGGTTTCATAGTCAAGTAGGATGGGGCTGAGTTTCAGTCAACTCCATTTAGTGCAGTGCTTGGGGCTTCACAGAATCCTGTTTGGACGTGTGAATGGCCACAGGTCCTACCTTTTCTGTCCCTTCCTATTAAACAGGTGACAGGGAGGTGACACTGGAGCCTCTACTGTTATTATGTAGGCTTTCCAGAGTTAAATCCTGCATTGATAGATAAAAATAAAAGATTTCACTTTTTTGAAATAAATTTTCAATAAACTAATCTTGGAGAAGGGTAAGAAGCTACTGTGTAGATTTTCAAAAGGAAATACTGTTATTTCTATGTGTAACCAGCCTAGGCCTTTCTCAACCACTCACTGCCTGCCCCTCATTTCTTAATCTTTCCAGACAATCTCGCTTCTTTTATTGCTTCAATTATGATAAAGTAGTCCCATTATCCACCTTTCAGAGATACCAACTGCCACTTCACCACCAGCAGCAGACACTCTTAATTTCAATGATAGAAGGAAGTGGGATTTGAAGATTACATCCTTTCACCTTCTTGTTAGGAGTTCTGATACAAGATAGAATCAGAAACCCATCTAAATGACCAGTTAAATGAAATCTAGGATTTATTACTAGATTTCATTATTCTAAAGTCTCCATGTCACCTAAGAAGAATAATTAACTGCGAACTGTATTTTCAGAAGTCTATTTCCTAAGCATGTTCATAGAAATTCAATTAATGTTTCAGTAGTATACAGTTATGGAGTAGAAAAGGCCCAACCCATCTGCATACTTGTATGACAAATAACAAACTGAGGGCAAATCATTAGATTAATTATTGTTGTTAAGGATTGCTCATGCAGAAAATGCTAGAATTTTCTATGAAATCTTTTTCAGATTTCCCAGGTGTGTTATAGAAGGAAACTGATCCTTCCATAGAAAGAAAGAAAGAAAGAAAGAAAGAAAGAAAGAAAGAAAGAAAGAAAGAAAAAAGTGCAAAAGAGTTGGGTTTAAGCTCAATTGCTAATTTGCTTTAGGTTAAAAAAAAATTGTGCCCTACAGATTCTTCTAACACTCCATTTCTAGGTTGTGATAAGCCTGTAAACCAGAACCTAAGTAAAGGCCAAAAAATATCACTGACTTCTATGTAAGCACCAGAAAAAAATGTTTAAAAAATATACTTTTGCTTGATTGTGGAATTTGTACAGAAAATATCTTACTAACTTTGGGTGGTATATTACGTAGAAAAAGAAAAAAATTCATTAACTAATTATAATTACATTATTTATTCATCCTGAATAAAATAAAATGTGTCCCATCTCATACCGTGCACTATTTTCTGCAGTGTGAAGTGGATGGAATCTGTTCACACAGATCTACCTTTTTTGCCTCCTTCTTTGCAATGGTTCTCATCTTCTCTACCTGTCTCCTCATGGAAATTCCCTAGGGCCCTTTAAGAGTAAATGTTCCTTCTTGGAAGCTCTTACCTGAGAATTCCACCTAGCCCTAGCGGAAACATTCACAGTTTGTCCCTTAGCTAATACATGAGGAGCATTACTATTTTCATATTTAAAGTGATAAGCTGAAATTTAGTAGGAAAATACTCTTTTCTCCTGTGGATAAACCTAATTCCTGAACACGTAGTTATTTTTAAGACCATCTGCTTGGGTATTTCCTTTCTAATATTTCTGATGTCCACTATTTTTGAGATGGTGGAATTACTGAAAATACTGCCCTCCGAGAGGAGAGTGATTTATTTAATAGTTCTTCAACAGTGAGTGTCCTCATTGAGACAGAGTGGTGACTATTTCTAAAATACTTTATCTGCTTCTAGACCCAGAAACAAATAGTTATGAAGGAATTAGGCAATACACAAGTGTGAGCCCACAGAGAGATACTTGAGGAAAACAGGAATAGTCTTACTGAACTGTCTTATCTGTGTGGGGAAAAATAGCTGTTTATAACCCACAACATTCGTAGCATTTCAAACTGAATGACAGGAGGAAGGGAGCTAAAGCATACTGGAATTTGATTTGCACCAGGCATCACGTGATTTGTACGTCAAGGACGCACCTATAAGTACTTTTATTTCAACTGAAAAATTGAGAAAGCAGACCCCAAGATGAAGAAACACACTCAAAGAATTTTTTCTGGCTGAGGCAGAACCGGGATCCAAATCCAATCTTAAATCCAAACTCTCCAACCTTCTCCCTCCCCCACCCTGTGTCTTGATACAGAGCTTCCTTTTTATTATGAAGATAATAAAAAGCATGTGATTATTATGTTTTTCAAAACATCCAGATGTCTTCAAAGATTACAACAAGTTGGAGTCTATGGTTTTGCAATATCACAAGCATCTCTTTCAGAATAAACTGCCACTCCACTAATTTTGGCTATCAAGCCTTGGTTATAAGAATCCATTTCAACATAATCAAGTTCTAATGCCTCTGATTATTTCTATTTGCTTTTGCCTGGAGGCTTGGAAAGAGTACAGGTTCTACAAATACAAACAGAGGGCTCATGATGCAGTTGGAATGTTCTACCTTCCTGTTTTGAAATCAAGAGGCCGTACTGCTTTGAAAAAAGTATTCCATGGAGAGAACAAAGGAATCTTTTCTATTAGAGCATTTTAAAAATCATATACATCAGTTTTTGCAGGACTTCATAAATATTAAGTTATTCAAGATTTAAAATCTGATAGGAATCAAAACACATAAGGACAGACACTGCACTGGACTATTGGTAAATTTCGCAGAGGCATGTTTTTCATAGACACCTGAGCCCAGTTCAACTCAGCATTTATTAGACATGGCCTTTGCCCTCAGTGAGCTATCAAGAGCATGGAGACCAAGTATTTGCTGAAATTTTATACCCAGCTTGAGCCCACTATACGTGTAAAATAAAGGCATACCCTAAATTTATTTCAGAAAGAGGAGGGGTAACTTTCTTTGGAAAGTTAAGGAAAACCTTCAGAAGGAGGCACTGGAGTCTCAGATTCTGGGGTCAGACAAAACACTGTGAGTAATGGGGAGTAATGTTAGGGACATGGGAACAACAAGGAGTCACGTTCGTGTTGTACAGGTCAGGGAAAGGGTCATGAAAGGAAGCAGACAAATGTGTGAATCACAATAGCCACAAGCAGAAGCAATGCAAGACGGGCAAGGAGAACATGTTTTTGTTTGTTTGGTTGGTTGGTTGGTTTTGTTTTTCCAAAATGCATAAAAGTTGTGATAGAAAACTTGAGAAAGAATGAAAAGGAGACCAAGGATGACTCTCAGGAGTGGTCTTAGTGGCCGTATCTTGTTCGGTACACAGGATGAATTAAGCACGGGTAGAACTTTACTGAGATTTGATTAGCTGAACTTACAATACACTGTAAATCCCAGGGAGCTCTGCATGTGCCTTAGGAAGGGCAGACAGTCAACAGCCCAGGCTGAGCTTTGGAGGATGCACATAGTCCGGACAAACGAGGCAGCCGCTTCAGGTAGGAGCCACAACGGTTCTTCCATGGTTCATTCACATGGCCAGGACTTTCCTCACTGCAGACTTTGAGTCGCAAATGTGTAGATTCTACTCATTGCCTATCCCTAGATAAAAACACCACAGAATTTACCAGAGGATGAAAGAGAGCTAGGAAAATGCTCCACAACTGCTCCCACACCTGGGCACCACACGCTGTTACAAACAGCTCCACCATGGAGCCCATTTAGACCAACGCAGCTCAGAAAGAATCTATAGTTTCCTTATGAAAGATAAAGGGCATAGAGTGACCAAGGAACACATTAAAAACAGAAGCCACCATCTATGGGCTTAAGGAAAGTAAACAGATGAAGGAATAGCCCAATTAACTTCGGTAGCATTAATAATATTTACAAGTGAAGAAAATGGGGAAATATCTGAGGGAAGACCATGGGGAAATAACCATCCTGGAACTGAAAAAAAATGACTTTTATTCATGCATAGATGAGTGTATCAGCAGAAAGTCAAAAAGGAAGGGATTATTAAAAATCCAGTTCAAAAGGGTGAAGACTTAAAAGCTCATACTATGCTTCTTTTCAAACTATCAATGTAAAACTAGCCTTTCCAACCCCTTTTCTAGGTCATTTTTTCACCCAATGAAAGTCTGCTGCCTAAGCAATTACATAGATTTAGAGAAGAAGCAAATATGACCTATTTATAACATAGTCAATTCCACATTATTCCCAGACCCTTTCTAAGACTACACTCTTCATGCTATTATCTGCCCTCTGGTCATTTCACTGCCCATTATCACCTCCACAGGGAAACAGGGGTGAATCTTAAAATCAATCCATTTAACTATTTATTAGTAGTGCTGGTAAGGGGATAATGGAGAAGAGTGGAAAGTCATTTCACAACAAACATAGTCTTTAATTCACTAGGCTTTTTCTGGAGGCTTTCCTGAGTGTTGAAAACATACGAGAAATCGCCACACTTTCTTTTCAAGTTGGTGATTTTCTGCACTATCCCCATTTTACAGAAGTACATTGAGGGGCTCAAAGATCTTTTTTACTCAAAAAGACAAAGACTAGCATGATTCCTCAGACACTTACCTATTAGAACAGTTAAATATACCAGCTAGAACACTGGTTAACAGCTTTTCATTTATGCTTACTGCAGAGCAAGTCATTACTTTTGGAATTGATTTGTAAGCAAAGGATAAATGAACTCTAGAATTGATTCAGGAAGTCATACAATGCACACCTGCCCTATAAAGATAACTGACAATAACTATAAAGGACAATAAACAACTCTATTTCAGTTTACCTACGTGCCAAATGGAGTTATTAGTAACATTCATCAGCAGAATCTACTTTAGAGAGGTTTTGTAAAAATTTAAATGTGATAACATGTATAAACTACATAAGCCACGCCCTAAAAAATCTGTGTTTGATCAACACTAGCATTGTTAACAATTATCATCTTATTATCATTGTTGATCTTCTGGATGAGAATGGCCTTGGTAATACTTGGGATGATCCAAGAGCCAGGATAACAGTGTTTTTGAACAATCTCAAAAGTCAACATGAAGAACTTGGGGTGGCACAAGCTCTCAATATGTAAACAGAGTGACTTACTAAAGTCATTTCAGGTGTAACCCCCTGTCTTTTCCATTGGAATGGAAAAGTATTGCCTACACATCAACAGCCCAGAAGGAAACGAGGGCGGAGGAGCATAACAGATTATGTCCTATCCTCTTTTGTTCTTTCGGCCAACAAAAATTGTGCTGAAAAATGGAAAGGGGTAATGTATTATGTTTAGGGTTCATTTACAAACATACCACTTGCATGCAAGTCACCTCTGTCCAACAATTCATAATTAACTATAAAAGTAGCCAAGCGTTACTTAAATTGTCTGTTGGTCAATAAGAAAAACCTAAAGGCCAACTTCTATAACCATCATGATTACTGATTCAATCATATTAAACCATGTAAGTTTAGAACTTATCAAAACAAGCATGTCCTTTGTGGGACTCAAGTGCAAATCAGTCTAACTGAATCCTGTTTTGCGGGACGGAGTGACTAGAGAGCTCTACTCTGCTCCCTGCAGGGTCCTGGCTCCTCAGACGAATAATCAGGAAATTACAGACCCAGGGTAAAATACATAATATAAAACAAAGAACAAAAAAAAAAAGAGAGAAAAAGCACAGATTTCACAAGTTCTTTGCTTCTTTTAATTCTGCCAAGACAGATACAGAAAGTTAATGCTGTGAATTAAATGTTTCATCCTATGGGGAAATAAAACATATCTGTGTGAGCATCGACTTAACTAGTAGCTTTATTTGGTGCCAAGAAAGATATATCATGAAGTGAAATTATTTAATCTGTAAATAGCTCTATCGAGTGTGGCATCTGAATCACCTCATGTGTGGCTTGGAGAGCCTCAAACTGATCAGGGTTGGGTCACCCACTGGGCATTTGCCTAACAAACCTGCTTAGAGTTGAGGAAGAAACAGGATAGTTTTATTTCTTCCCAGTGGGCAACCTACCTAGGGGAATGAAAAAGCATTTCTCAGGAAGCACTAGTCTGCAAAAATCTTGGCTTCCTGGGCAGACATGTGCAATTACAAGCTTTTGCTTTCATATTTATGCAAAGCCTGGTACACGTGGGCAGTTTTGTTTGCACCAGGAAGACACAATGGTAAGACAGACACCACATTATAATAGAGGAAAGACAAAGTACTAGCTGAACTCTGCACACGTTCTCTAGAACATGGGTCCTTTGCACAGAAGAGATGCTTGGGAACATGGTGTGAGTATTGGTTTGAGATCCAGAGGTTCACAGATGTCACATGACAACACATTCAGAAGGTCAGGACAGTCAAGGAAGTAAGAAAAATCTAGAATGCTACTTGTGTTATTTTTATGACATTAATTCTGTGAACACCAAAATCATGATGGATAGGGAAGTCCAGGGTAGGGGAGAACAGAGGACACAGTGGCTAACAAGAATGAAGCCCGTTCTGGTATTTGATCCTTCTGCAAGTTCTTTTCTGGAAGAGCGGAGTTCAAATGAACAATATTTCTTAAGTGGTGAAACACACTAACAAATTACTCTCAAAAATTCACAAGTGATTTTCAACTACAAGATTAAAAAAATACTAAATATCTAGGTAAGAAAAAAATTTCTAAAAATTATCAGTTATCCAGGTCAATAATGTACAATCTTGTAGCTTTCAAGAATTCACTGCCCCAAGCACCACTTAGGCCTTGGTAAAGGAGAATCTCCAGGGCTAGGGCGGAGAAAGCTATATTTTTAACAAGGTCCTCCAGTTAATTAAAATACATGAATCAAGTTTGGGAAAGAGGGACAATAAACCGACTCATCTGACTTTCTTGTGAGTGGGGATAAGTCCTTTGAAAAAGTATCCCAAACACCTAAGAAGACACAGCATGGTCCCTGGAACAAGGCAAGGACTCAACTGCTGCACCCCCTTTGTTCCAAGCTCCTGACTTGAACCGGTATCTGCCTTGGGGACTAAGATTATTAGAATGGAGTTTTAAATTCCATTGCTGACAGCACTGCTGGACTTGCTCCTTACCTATTTGGATAAAAAAATATATATATTTTTCAAAACCATTTCTCAAAGAATTTTAATCTTTCTTAGATTTTCTAAAGTACCAAAACAAGGTCTTATTTTTTATGTTGGGTTTCAGAAGCTACTAAGATGTTAACAGCTTATAATGTAAACTCTAGTGCCAGCTTTTTGCTGCTCCAATTTGATTAATTATATGTATTTACATCACATTATATAATCTGTGATCTCAGGAAAAGCTACTGTGTTTTCCAACTTGGCAGTATAGGGTATGCCTAAAGTCTTGTTAAATGAGGCTTCCTACATCAATAAATTTACAGATACATATTTTTTTTAAAAAAGTAAATCTAACGTACTAGAATACAGAAATTATACTATATATATATTTTGATAATAATGGTAAATTAATTAATTGTATATTTATAGTGCATTGGACCAGTGCTTATTTGTTCAGAAATTTTTGATACAAAAGCAGGAAAAAGCTCCTTTATTTACATTAGTTGAAAATTACCTTCTGCAAGAAATATTTCCGCACTGGACTGATAATGGTAACATTCTACTTCTAATGTCTTTCATTATATAAGCAGAGTACAACCATTCTGTCAGAACAGAATAAGTACTAGGTAAGCATAACCATAATTTATGTGTTAATCTTCTAAAATAAAATGTCTTCATCACTGCCAAGAGTCACGTATGAAGTGAATTGTGCGAAGCAAGTGTTTAAAATTCACTTGGGTAAAAATCTCTGCACCTTGGCAAATACATAACAACCACGGCTAACTGTGATGAGTCTTTGTCTCCACACAGGACTCCCCACAATCCGTGGGCGCTGGTTTTCGGTGAAATGATACATTTAAGTGACCAAGGGCAGGCGGAGCCAAAACTTTCAGTTAGGAAAGATGATGCTTCCAACGAAGAGAAAACAATGTCCAGTTAGAGCCCACTTTCTGATTTCCCGACTTGAGAAAGTTTTTTCTCATTGCCTTCCTCTTCTCCTTTCCGAGTTTCCTCGCCAGTGCAATCCCACAACACACACCCCTGGCATTTTATCACCCATGAAAAGCTTATTTCCTTGGTTGGCCTTTTCACATTCTGCTATGCGCATGAGCAATGAAACCACTGTGTAGAAAAGGCTGTATCACGTTCAACGTGTAAAAAGCCTCCTTTTGGTTTCCAGGGAAATGATAAAAATATTTGGAGACAATAAAGGTGACATAATGGAACAGGTATCATTTTGGGAACAAGGTGACCTGTAGTCAGCATTTATGGTGCCCGTACTTTGTGCTGATATTTTACATAATTATCTTAATCAGAAAAACAGCTTTATAAGTAGAAAGTATTTTCCCACAATGTTCTCTTTTCGTTTTGTTTTGCTTTTGTTTTTGTGGGTCTGGGGATGGAACCCAAGACCTGTCCATGCTAGACAAGGACACCACCACAAGCTATGTTTCTGGGCCTCTTCATTTTCTAGTTGGGGAGACAAGGACTAAAAGACATTGAAGAATTTGGTCCCATTTATAGTGAACAAATGCGAGAGCCAGCATGAGACCCTGAGACTATGCCCCTCCAAACGCAATTCTTTTCATTGTTCCTATATACTGGAGGCACATGTCCTGTAACGGCAGTGTCTGCACTGTTCTCATGCATGTGTAGAACACAGATGCAGTTGTGTCCTATACTTCCCTCTCTCCACGCTAGCCCATTACCCTTAGGAGGACAGCAGCTGCCTTACCTACATTTGCACTCTTCAATTTTGCTGCTAGGCCAAGCCTGGAGTCTACGCCTGTACTATGCCAGTCTTTCCATGAGTCAATGACTAATATTTCTTCAGCATCTGCTATATACCTGCTGCTCCTACAGAAGTAAGATCGGTAATGGGATCGGGACCATGACACAAATGCCTACTTTCTGGTTCTGTGTTGTGCTTTTCTTCATGTATAGTTTCCTTAATCTCCAATTTGAAATGATGCAGGTTATCTCGTTCTTTCATTACATCAAAAAGACAGTAGCTAAATTAGATTAGCACCACCTCGGTGGGAAAACAACCTGCCTCCTTCACATACCTGAATCTTAAATTTGTGCATTTCAAAGACAGACTCAAACACATTCTAAATTCCTATGCAATGCCTACAACTACTTCCCGTTTTATTGGTAGAACTCCTCAGAGCAACAGAAAACACTATCTTTCCGAAAATACTATTACATCATTCAACCATGCCAGAACAGAAGGTACTTAGATTAATTTTGCATGCTGTGAAAGTAATTTTTTACCTTAAAATATCATTCTATGGCTATGTACTTTACAATGAACTATAAAAACAGCTATCACCTGAAAAAAATGAAAGCGAATTTCAGAATTTTCAAAACCAGCAAATCAGAAATGGAAGGGAACATTGTTAGAAACCGATTTGGTACCTCAAACCAGTGAGTAAAATATTCCTTCTGACCAAGAATCACGACTTTTAATCATGTTCATACACTTTCAGATGTACACTTCACACATGCAGGTGTTGTTGAAGCCTTCAACTAAGCAATATAAAACAATAAATTAACCTTCACAAAGGCCTACATGTAAACGAATTAGTAAGATGAAATAAACAGGATCACTTTTGGGGCATTTCAAATTAAGTGTCTCACAACTCACAACTGTAAAACTGAACAAAATGTACAGAAATAAAATGTAAAAAGACTTTCCACTAGAGTTTAGTGATACTAGTACCATCAAAATAAGACCTATCTTCAGAATATATGTTGGCATCCTAATAAATCAAACCTTTATACTCACTGGTAGCAAGTTTAGATTGGCCAACACATTAAAACAAAACAAAATTTTTTTTAAGTTATCAAATTTTCTGTTGACACTGTTATTACAAAAAGCAATGTATGTGCCTAAAGTTTAAACCCAGTGAAAAACAGAAACCATATGCTGGGTGGGGAGGGTACATGCCTGTAGTCCTAGCACTCGGGAGGCTGAGGCAGGAGGACTGCTGTGAGTTGAGGCCAGCCTGGAGTACATAGTGAGTTCAAGGCCAGTCTGAACTACATAGTGAGAACCTGCTCCCCCCCAAAAATAAAAATAATAATACTTTTAAATAGACAAAGAAACAAAAGCCATCTCATTTGTTTCAGGGAATACTGATGAAATTTCTTTCAAAATAGATCCTCAGTGGAAACTATACCCAATTCAGTTCTCATCAGCAAAACAAAGCTTCAAGAAAAGACAATCAGGGTCTTGAGTGCAACCCACCTTAACTGTCCTTTATGCTGGAAAAGGGTACACTACTTGCATCAAAGTAGAGCAACCACATAAAAGATAGTAGCTATCATTAGATAAATGAAAAAACATTGTAGGAGGCTTCAACAGGTACATCAGGAGTTGAATCAAACTTGGAAGAATAAAATCTCCTGAAGGGCAGATTCCTCACTTTAAATTATTGTCTAAAATAAAAATAACCTATGGGAGCATAAGACATCGTACAGTGATAAATGTAATGGACTGCAGTAAGGCCCCTTTATGAGAATATAACACACTACTGTTATTGAGACATTTTCACACACATTAATCTTTTTGACCCCTTACCAATTTTGTTGAGCTTTGCAGAGAGGAAATTAACTCTCCAGGAGATTAAGCAATTCGCACAAGGTCGAACATAGGAAAGGACTATGCTGAAATGAATATGCAGATTTTCTTTTTTTCCTCCAAAATATTTCCTCTACTTCTTACGTAACCACCACAGTTAAGGGGCCAAGTGCGATCATCATAAAATTACTGAGAACACACAAACATGTAACCTAATGCAATGTTGGCAAAATAGTGAATTCTATTATTATAAATCTACATATTTCCATCACTGCAATATTTTCTATTCTAATGAAAATGCTCAACTTTATAATTGATAATTTAACATGGGTTTGTAAAGCATGAATTAAACTGTATCTGGAGACTTTTCCATCTGTGTAATAAATGTCAAATACATGTTCATCACAAACTCTATACTGTTTGAGCCCTTAACTTCTTCAGTGTTTCAGTAACCTGGTCAGAAGCTAGGTGGTTAGTTCTTTCAACTTCAGAGACAGTTCTGAAGAATAAATGCAAATTTTATGAAAGAACAAAAAAAACTACAAGAGTTTGTGTACATGGGGTGATAGGACTGTGTTTTGAAATCAATCTTAAAAAGAGCTCTTTGGATACTCTATTGGATACTCAATATTCATCCAAATTCTTCCCCTGTTCCCTCATCTTCTCTTGGTCTAGAATGTGTGATGAGTTTTACTCTAAATTATTCTCTGAATTAACTCCTTCTTTTAAGTACTTGAATGCACATTCTGGAGCAATAAGAGAGAAAAGGATCACAGAGGCTATTTTGACATTGGCCTCTCATGAAAATGACATTCATAGGCAGCTGGGACTAAGAGTGACACCAGCATGTGAACCTATTTCAGTACTGACATGTGTCTAATGTTTTCCATTCAGCCACAGCCACGTGACCTCTGTAGACTTCAATGGACGGGAAATTCACAAACAGATTGAGAGAGCCACTGTTCTTTTAGTCCCTGTGAAAAGTGGTTTCAGCATTCTGAGGCCTTAATTTCAGCTATGGCCTTGAGGATCTGATATTTTCCAGTGGGTTTAGAATCAAAAGCCCTGAGGTTCTTCAAAGGTATATGTGGGAGATTCCTTCATCTCTATCTTGAAAGTTCTAAAGAAGAGAACTAAACATAACAATATGACCTGTAGATTGAGAAGAGATCTTTTCTCCAAGTTTCTTGCACATTCCCTTAAAAGCAACCTGGGAAGAAAGTGAAGGGGAAATATGTAAGAAAGAAAAGGAAAGAAAAAAATCTCGACTCAGTCAGCTCTAATGAATACCTACCTAATGGCTAACAGCTCCAGAAATTTATTTTGTGAATGCTTCCAACACTGGCTAAGGTCTTTAACCACTAAGCTGCCAGGAAAAGTATACCCTTATGAAGTATTAACAGAATAACTGACCAGTGTGTGAGAATCGTGAATGTGGCCTTTTGACTTCCCAAATTATATGAGGATATTTTCTTTGACCTTCCCTTATTACAGATCAGTAACAACCACACGCCTTCATTCAGGCAGCTCAGGACACATGGCACTGCGTACTTTTGTGGAAACACATCCCACATTAAATTAAGTTAGAGGTAGTATTTGGAAAATAAATAAATAACGGAGTTCCAATTCACTGCAAATGATACAGGAGACCAGTAAGTGAGAAGCCTGCAAGAGAATGACTTCTTTTAGAAAGATGTTTTACAGGACTTTTTCTGCATCATTAACTCTTCTGGAATCCTGAACATAGCATGATGAATTTCCCTAAAAAGTAGCTACTGTTTAATTCTGAATCACTTCAAAGAACCTCAGCAGAAGGAATCAAAGAAAACCAAAAGACCAGTAGATGTGAAATTTGCCGAGAGAGAGAGAGAGAGAGAGAGAGAGAGAGAGAGAAAGCCATGAAGTTTTAACAGTTTTTAAGCATGTACTCAAAATACCACTGATTATTTTGCTAATACAGTGTTTTACTGTTTCATGCCCCTGAAATAGGTCTCTGTATAGCTCTCTGTATTCGTCAGAACACAGGATATTTTTATTACAATATTTGTATCATAGCTCTTAAAAAAGGAACATACTCAAAACCTTGAAAAGATTTTCTGTCTGAAAAATGATTCTTGGGGTGTATACATATGTGTGTTTTACTATAAACAGATCCTTAATTAGAGGTCGCTTATTACTGCAACGAGTAATAACATGCTGATATTTCTACTCTCCACACGTACTTTCAGAAGAAAATATAATTTGACAAAAGCAAAAAAATGTAGAATACAGAAAGGGTAGGAAAGTTGGCTGAGGTACTTATAATGGTTGTTTAACCACAATAATAACAATAGCTGGTCTTTAAAAAAAATTTTTTTTTTTTTTTGCTTAAAATCTGCCCAAAGGAAAAGAAAGAAAACCTCCTTAAAAATTCCATATAAGCAAATACCACTAGATCAAAAACCATCTGGAAAATGTCAGATAGTGGTATCCACCCACCTAAAAAATTCAGTGAAGTTAGCATTTAGAATAATCACCTAAAATTGAGATTTCTATTGGAATATGCTCAGAAAACAAAGGAGTCAGATTTTCTAAGTCTCTTGAAAAAGGACCCTGTGTTTACAAAAACCCAACACACACTCCTCCTCATCCCTCATCCCCACCTTGAGTTCACCGCAGAAGCAGGGCTGGATTTAAAGACATACATGCAGCTACTACAAAGTCTAGTTACCACATACATGTTCTGAGCTCGCCTCAAATTTCCCTTGTTATGTAAGCACTTAGGGGCAATAAAATTTCACTTACATTCAGCAGCTTTGTGAGTCTCAAAATAACAGTCTATCCAACTGTACAGCCCCTTTATTGCCTGCAGACGGTACTGGTGTTTTATTTATGAACCACACATTGTGGACACTATATAGAGAAATCATCTAGTGAACTTTATTAGCCCATCCCATTTTACTACTGATATTAAATAATATTATCCTCACTGAACTCAGCATTAAAAATCAAATTAGAAAAACTGAAAAACTGAAAAATATGGAAAGAACGAAAAAGCTGATGGGTTTTCCCCTCTGTCTGCAGACTTATGAAAAAGAAGGAAAACAGTACGTGTTCACTTCTCACAGATAGAGGTCACTAATGGACTGGATTTGAATCACTGTGGTAGAAACGACAGTTATTAAAATCAAATGGAAAAATGAATTTAAATTAAAATTAAAGATACCCAAAGATAATTATCCTGACAGATGTAACCAGAATAGAAGTTATATTCTATCACCTTGACCTTTCTTGAATCCTCTAAATAAAAAGCTTAATCAAAAGACACCAGGTACCCTTGTAGTTTTTTACTTCAGATGCTGCTGATAGCAGAGGTAGCATTTTTTTTTTTTCCTGGCAAAGTACAGATCACAAGAGTCACACTAAACGAGATGCTCACATTGAGTGTCTCTATAGAATGAGACTGCTGAACTTGGACAACCCCAGAGCCTTCCTTGAAACCTTAACTTCAAACTGCGAAAATACAAGATTGCTTTAGGGAGCTATGCCTAAATCCTAAATCAAACTCTTCAGCAGGACAGAATGTAAATGTAACTGGGCATCAGAGAAGGTTCAAATTAGATCCAGCTGGCCAACTTCAAACTCGGGTAAGATCACATCATCTGAAACTTAGCATACAGGAACAGCCATGACTGCCTTGGGGACACCAGGATGGCCCAGTATGAAATTCTTTGGAATCTGCTTTCTTTGGTTAAAAACATCCCCTGGAATTTCAAACACTGCAATGAAACTACTGAAGTGTTAAGATAGAGACATTAAAAAAAGATACCATACTAGCATTCTTTCCATGCTAGGCTTGTAATAGGTTCTGCTACAGCACAGCTACTCCAATTCTTTTTACAATCCTATGTACTTACTGGCAGAGACACGGAATAATGTTTGCAATCTCATCTTCCAACCTCCTCCAGTTACAGGTATTTGCAACTCAACATGACAATATGGTGTTAGACTGTCATCCGTGATCATTAAAATTTCTTAAATGGTTTAGCCCTCTCCTGTTTCAGGATTTGAGGAGGGGAGAAAGAAAAGTTGTTCTTTCAGGAGCAAGAGGACTGTGTGGAAATAAGCAACTTTTCCTGTTATTTGCATTATCCAAAGACTGATTGTCTTCTAACATGGTGGCCTGTTGAGCATATGTAACTAACATATGTTGCTTCATAATTTAAATGATAATAATCCAATTTTTACGTTTCATATACTGACCTAAAATTCTACCTTCCTAGTGCAGCCATCAAATACATCCCTGGACAAATGCCAGCCTGCATTCTATTTACCTCGAATGTTTGGGGGATCCTTTCACTGGAGATTTAGTAAGGTCACAGGAGTTAAGCCCACAGACAATCTGGGTCCTGATATGGAGGCTAGCCCTCATAGGAGCTTTTGGCTGGGAGAAGTTAGACATAATAAATTTAGCAATAAGCCTGTGAGCTAGTGGACATGCTCCAAAGCTCCCTGAAACCCTGTGTGATTAAGGAACCTCCCAGCTGAATGGGGAGCAATAGCTGCCATTTAGAAGAGGCTTTGCATAGCAAATGCAGCATGTGAAGAAATCTAATCAGCACCCTGCACTCTTGCCTGTGCCTTTACAGGGATTTTTGCCTTGCACTTACTTGATTAGCTTACTGTAAGCTTTACAAAGAGATTCCCTCCATTAAAATTAATCAAAAGCTCTTGGAAACTGTTTCCCATTCACAGGCGAAGGCATGATGACTTTCCAGGTGAATTAATAATGATCATCATAATAAAGATGATAGCATCTGTGATGAAACTCAATACTCTGCCGAGGCTCCAAGGGGGACTGGGGAGTTGGGGTTAGAATATTCTCTCCAGGAGTGAGCAGCAGCTATTTTCTTAGCCTGACTAAGTCTGTTGCGGAGGGGAAAACGCGGACTATCTTCTCGGTGGTGCCCCCGGCTCAGGAACACGGGAGACCACTCACTAAGCCGGCCGAGCTGTTCCTCTCCACCACGGAGGGGAGGAGGGATCCGCATCCTGCCTTCTCCCTGCCCCCCAGCACACTCACCCCCCCACACACGGGATAATCATTACAAATTCACACCACCAAGGACTAACATGTTTCGTCTCATCCCTCAACCAAAACGTGACTTCTTAAGTTCCTATTTTATGATGCCAGAAGGTGAATA